>PVJA010003383.1:48628-95859 GCA_004027025.1 Myocastor coypus
TGTGTGTGTGTGTGTGTGTGTGTGTGTGTGTTATGGTTTATGTCTAGTTGTCCCCCCAAAGCCTCATGCAATCATGGGGCAGGGGCTTCTAGAGTTTGAGACTTGACTCATGATCCCTGGGATTATGTGTTTTAGTACTGATGAGATTATCAGTCTGAGTACAGCTAGGACTATGGGTGTGGCCTAAGGTGGATAGGCTGAGGCAGAGAGCCTGAATGTAATATAAAGGGAGACAGGGAGACAGACTACTGCTGTTGCTCTGCTGCCCTGATTGGTCGGTTGCCTCTGTCATCATTTTGTTGCTGTTCCACCGCCATGAACTGGATGCTCTCTGCCCTGTGCCACTCAGCCTTAGGTTGGCCAAGTATGGACTGAAACTTCCAGTAACTGTGAGCTAAATAAACCTTTCCTTTCTTCATTTTGGGTGTTGGGTATTTTTCTCAGCAACGATAGAAGAGTAACTAGACAATGAGTTACTTTTCTCTCATAGCTGGAACAAAATACCCAACACTCAAAATTTAGGAAGGGAAGGTTTATTAGCTCCCAGTTAGTGGAGTTTTCAGTCTACACTCAGCTGGTTCCAAGGCAGAGTAGCACATGGCAGAGGGCAGCAGCTCACAGAGGCAGAAAAACAGCAAAAACCAAAAGGAGGAGGGCTGGAAAGATAGCCCAGCAGTCTAAAGCACCTGCTTAGACAAGCTTAGGCAAATGTTCAGGGACCACAGTTCAATCCCTAGCACCACATGCTGCACCAATCCTGCTCCCTGAGTGGGCTGAGCCAGCCACAAAAAAAAAAAAAAAAAAAAAAAAAAGCAAAGGGAAAAACAGTCCCTTCCTTATATTGTTACTCAATTACCCACCCCAGGGTGGGTTAACACTACTCACTTATAATCCTCCTGCATTGGATCAAGAATTCATCATAAACTCTAGAAGCTGCCCCAATGACATGAGGCTTTGGGGGGACAACTAGACACAAACCATATATATATCACAAACAAAAATTCACATGCCCTTAATTTACATCTATTCATGCAGCTCTTCAAGGATATAGACATAGAGCAATACATCTTTTTTTTTTTTTTTTAAATAAATCTCTTCTTACACACAGAAGTCAGGTGGCTTTCTACAGGCAGATAACTGGCCAGAGTTTTAGAATTATAAGAGCTGCTCCAAAAATTTGCATTAGAAAAATGTTACCACTGGCATCACATTTCAATGATGCAACATGAATTGTAAAGTCCGAATACTTGTGTGACATATTCAACCTACCCAACAAGCTTACTGTGTCAACTCAGAGGAAAGTGACAACTGCATTCAAGAGAGCAAATAAAATGACTGCATTCAAGCCAAACTGAAATCAGTGAACACTGGGATTTTTGACATTCCCAACATTAGCAGGTGTAGAAAGCCAGACAGTGAGGATGAAGACCTAACTGACCTTCTCTGCAAGCACAAAGGAGGAAGGTGACAAGCTGGGCTCCTCTGGTGGCATGCAGCCAGGCTGCAGCATTGCAAGTTCCAGGGAAAAATCAACACAGCTGATGAGATCAGGTTGTTTACCCAAGCATGTACTATAGATAAAGGGAGACAGAAGAATCTTGTGCTATTCTAATTGTTTGCTCCCATGTCTGAGTAAATAAAGGTGAGGTGAGCCAAATGTTCAGGGCCCTTTGTCCGCTAGAGGCAAGAGCCTGGGCTCCTCTTTCTAAACTAATTCTGTGTCTTTTGACTTTCATCTTCATTCACACCCTAATCAAAGACAAAACTCAAAGACTTACTTTCCTAGAAGCAGAGACTCTGAAAGATTCTGAGAGCCAGGGCCTTCTTTCTCTCAGCTGGAACACGACCACCTACCTTGCAAAAAAAAAAAAGTTGAATGTTATTTTCCAACTTCGAGAGACCTGACTGTGAAGGAATAGGTCTTGACTCATTTGTGAATAAGCCAGGTAAACTGACTTTGTGCTAAAAATGGATTAACTGTTTGGGATCACAAAATTTAATGACCTAGGAGCTGGAGAGATAGTTCTATTGTACAAGTGCCTGCCTGGCAAGTGCAAGGTTGTGAGTTCGAACCCCAGTCCCACAAAAACCAAACAAAATAAAAACCAAATTTTAATGACCTTGAAGTATGTTTGTGACACACAAATATAAATCTAGCATTCAGGAGTCTGAGGCAAGAGGACTGATGCAAATTTGGAGCCAACCTGGTCTACAATGTGAGTGCAAGCTCAGCCTGAATAGAACTACATAGCAAAACCCTATCTGAGAAAAAGAAAGAAAGAAAGAGAGAGAGAGAGAGAGAGAGAGAGAGAGAGAGAGAGAGGGAGGGAGGGAGGGAGGGAGGGAGGGAGGGAGGAAGGGAAGCAAGCAAGTCAGCCAGATAGTTCAGTGGATTAAAGTGCCCTGGGGTTTGATCCCCATTGTGCAGTGCTGGCCCCACTCCCAGGGCACACTGAGGCAGCAACTGAGGCTGGACATAGTGGTGCACACCTGTAATCCCAGTGCTTGGGAGGCTGAAAACAGGAAGATCGCTCTGAATCTGATCTTCCTAGTGAGACCCTATACACTCCATAGACACCGTCCCAAATGACAGAGACAGAGAAGAAAGAAAAAGAAAGTATGTTGCTTGTGACAGGTGTGGTGCTATAAACCTGTAATCCCACTGAAGCAGGAGGATTGCCATGAGTTTAAGGCTAACTTGGGCTACACTGGGCTACATAGTGAGTCCAAGGTTAATTTTAATTACATTCCAAAAAAAAAAAAAAAAAAAAGCATGTTTGAGACAGCTTTGAATCTCCATAAATTCTGGATTAAAACCAAGGTGGAATATCCTGAAATTGCTAAAAAGCACTTAAAATCATGCTTCCATTTCCAACAGCCTATTCTTGTGAGGCAGAGTTTTCTGCAGTGATAGAAACAAAAACAAGATTATGTAGCATCCTGGACACATGAAGGACATTTACAAATTACTGTCCCCATCTCCTCTAGATGGGACCATCTACTTGCAGGAAAATAAATTCAGAGCTCCCACTGCTTCAGCACTAGGGTGAGTTTATAATCATTTCATTATATATTACAATATAATAACAATAAAGTCCACAATAGATGTACTGTGTGTGAATAAAACCACAGCCCACCCTGTCCATGGAAAACTGTCTTCCACAAAACTGATCTCTGATGCCAAAGCTTGGGGACTGCTGCATTAAATAAATCACGTCCCAATGACTACAATGCCTAGTACAATGTAAATGCTGTGTGAATAATTATCCAACACTGTTTAGAGAATCAGGACAAGAAAGGGTCTGCCCATGTTGAGTACAGTTGCAGGGTTTTTTTTTTGTTTTGTTTTGTTTTTAGTCTGTGGTTGGTGAGCTATGTAGACATAGAAACTAGAGATACAACTATATTTGGTAAAATTTTTATTTTACATCTTTTCTACCTTCTATTTCTTTTTATGTTCTGTGGCTACTGAAAGGTTTTATTTTTCCTTTTATTTCCCACTATGCTGAGGATAGAATTCAGAGTCTCACACATGCTAGGTAAGTACTATAGTACTAGCTAAACCCACAGTGCAGAATTTTTTATTATAGACGGGATACATGATGTTGCCATAGAACAGCACCAGGAATCTGCAGCTCAGATGTCCACAGGGTGAAGGAAAACCTTAAAACATTTTAAGGCTGAAGACTGATATATCTTAAATGCAGAGATTTTGACTCAAGAAGGACAGCTACCACATAAGGAAATATATTAAGTTCTATGTTGATGTTATTATTAAAGAAAAATCCCTTGGAAACAGGAAACTGAAGTGCACCAACAGAGCAGCAGCAGAAAAAACAGACTGTTCGTTAGCAAGGGTCATCCTGACCTGTCCTTGAAATGCGCCAGTTTTTCTCAGCTGCATGGTCCAGTCAGGTCAGGAGGGGGAGGAAAAACGGCAGGAACACTCCACACATAACCAGGTAACCCTCCCACCCACAGGCTGTACCTCTCACCCTTTGGTTCAGACCTACAATGTGGGCTTAGCTACCATTACCTTTGGGCAGGCCAGTGACACCCTGTCATTATTAGAAGGGCATTGCCCTGAGGTTCCACAGCTTCCTCCTCACAAGTTCATGGCATACCACCCTCCATAAAGCACCTACGCCTAAGCCAAAGCCCTTTCCACCTTTGATGTACTGGAGTAGAAACAAGAATCACTGCAGATCTTGTCAGTCTACAGACTCTAATTACTATCAGTGGTGGAAAATTCCAAGGATTCCACTGGATAGAACATCCTCCCACAGCTGGTCAGGGTGGCTCACTTGCCTGTAATCCCAACACTTGGAAGGCTGAGGCAGGAGGATCCACATGAGTTCAAGACCAGACTGGGCTACAAAAGTGAGCTCAAGGCCAGCCCAAACTGCATAGCAGGATCCTGTCTCAAAAAGAAAAAAAAAAAAAAAAAACATCTTCCCAGGAGAGGGCCCCGCAGGATGACTCTAAGGGCTTCTGGCGATAACCTGTCTCATCCTGGGTGGTCACAGCAAGCATAGCAGCTACACACATATGGCCTGCCATCCAAATGAAAGGATGCTATGCTTCAATGAAAAATTTACAAAAATAAGAAAACCAACCTCTATCTCTTCTGGTACCCACCCATCCTCACTAATTGCCCTACCCATCCTGAGGCCCTCAAAGCCTGCCCACCTGCTTCTTTCAACCAGGAAATCTTCCCCTATTGTCATCTCAGGAACTTCCCTCTCAAATCCTCCCACCCACTACTCCTAATATGTAGTATTGGGATTAAACACAGGGTTTCACACTGATCTTCATACCTATCCCTATTTATGTATTTAGAGAAAGACTCACTAATTCTCAGGCAGGGCTTCAACTTGCCATCCTCCTGCCTCAGCCTCCCAAGGCTGGGATTACAGGACTGACTCCAGGGAGTTTATGGTTTCCAGCCCAACATTGTCATAAGAGTGTTAGCTCAACAGGCCCTTAATTGTCTAGCATTAGGCCCCTGGCAAAAAAAAAGTGCTATATCCATGAATACATGAACCCACATACCCATGAGTAATGAATAAGGAGAGCAAATGAATTGCATTAGAGGTTACTTCTAGCAGTGATAGTGCATAACTGACTGGCTGAGAGCCAGGTGGGGTGGCTGATGCATATAATCCCAGCACATGGGAAGCTGAGAGTCAGAAGGATCACTGCAAGTTTGAGGTCAGCCTAGGGTACATAGTAAGACCATGGAGAAACAGGTGGGGGAGAAGGAAGGAGAGAGGGAGGGAGAGGGGGAGAGAGAGACAGAGAAAACAGAGAGACTGGTACAAAAATAAATGAAGAATCTAAGAAATAGCCTTGGTAGAAGGGAAAATGGAGAATGCAGGAATTGGAGCCCAGGAAGAAATGTAATTTTTCCAGCTATGCTCCCATCAAACTCATCCTACCATCTCAACCCAACACTATCCAGTCTCTGACCCAAGAGGAAGGAGTTGGCTGAGTCGTTGGCAGCCTCCTGAGGTTAGGGGTACAGGAGCCAGGGTTCTGCCCTGCCTGCAGATAGGATGGGAAAATGGCACCCGATGGTTCCTGTATATGCACAGGCTCTCTGTGTCCACACAACACGCTCCTCCTTCATACCTACACACCCAGTCGCACACTCTCATATTCCCAGGCATGCACTCTCAGAGCAACATAATCCTAGAAACTCAATAGTGTCAAAATCTCACGTGCAAAATGCCAGATGAGCATAACCCCAGAGACTCAAATGCAAAACCCAGATTCACACAATCTCAGATTAACAATCTCAGAGACCGATCTCTGAAACAATGTGACTCACGTATCCCCAGAGACACACAATTCTCCGGACTAATCTCAGAGACAAACGTACACACACAGCCCCCAAAAGTCCCCACCTTCAGACACGCTCAGTCCAGGGTTTATACACTCAAACACTCGCGCGCGCGCACACACGCACACCATCCGCAGTCTAGCATAGGTCGTCCGGCTCCATTGTCTGGTAACACGATGGCCCCGCCCACTAGGCGCTGGAGGCACTCTTCCTCATCCCTCTCAGAGGCCCGCTGTCGCCCAGGATGAGCAGTACCTTTCTGTAGTTGATATTGCCCAGTCCTCCACAGCAGTCGGGCCCCGATGCAATGCAACTCATGCTTGGCTCCCAGCCTGCAGTCCCTTTCACCCGGCGGGCCACCGCAGGAGGGACCAAGAGGGGGGAGGGGCGTGGTCCTCGCACAGCCACTCACCCCTAGAGTCGGCCCCATCAAGCTGGAGGAACGCTGCCGGCCGGGGCGCTTTCCCGGTAGCCCCGATTTCTTTGGCCTTCTGGGAAGTGTAGTTGCTGATATCCATCTTGCCTGACTTCTCGGTGACACGAGAACTACAAGCCCCAGGGTCAGTTGTGGCAGAGCTTTCAGTTCTGAGATAGCCGAACAGTAGCGTGTCTCACGTTCCCGGCCCCTGCACTCGAGCTCTGCACTAGCTTGGCCTTCTTGTCTTCGTCTTGGGGCAGTGGGACTAGACGCCACCTGCCGCGAACCCTAGATACAAATAACTTCCAGTGCAGCAATCCTCCCAGTTCCCCCTCTGAGATTCGCTTTTTCCTGAGGCGATGCCGGCAGGTACAGCAAGTGCTGCTCCGGACTCTGTCCCCACTCCTCTAACGCCTCTTGGCTCTTTTTCCTCAGCCAGAGGCTCCTATTCCACTCTTTCGTTTCTTCATTCATTTCCACATTTACTTCCTGGTGTTTGCTAAACATATGTGCGCTGTAATATTGCGGAGAGCGACGCAAGATCCCATCCTGTCTCCAAACGAAGAAACAAAACTAAGGAATTCTGCATCTTAAATTCCTCGAAACTCAGGAACTTAGTAAGAAAGAACTTTCCACGTTGCCAGAGAAAGTTTATTCATGGTCTAAAGTTCTATTCCACTGCCTGTTTATGTGAACTGATCCTGGTGGTGTTCACCTATAATCCTAGCGCCTTAGGAGACTAAAACAGGGTGATTACCACAAATTCGAAGCTAGTCTGGACTACATAGCTAAACCCCAGCCTGAAATGCATACATAGTTAGGCATTGTCTCAAAATAACAAAAACAATTCTTATTAATGTGGCTGATCACCCAGATATTTTAGGCCCTTCCTCTAACTTAGCACATACTCATTCATAAACTATTTAAACTAGCCGGGTGTGGTGGTGCACGCCTGTAATCCCAGCATTTGGGAGGCTGAGATGGGAGGATCAATGCAAGTTCGAGACCAGCCTGGGCTACAAAAGTGAGCTCGAGGTCAGTCTGAACTGCATAGCCAGACCCTGTCTCAAAAAGACAATAAATAAATAATTAAATAAATAAACTATTTAAACTGTTCTTGCATAAGCGTACCTGCCTTTGGTCTTAGAGAACTGGTTTTATAGCCAGCTATTAGATACATGAGGAAACGGATTCCAAGGTTTGCTCAGTTTTCCAGCCAGCGAGAAACCAAGCAAGATGTCTACAGCTTCATTTTCCTTGACCCAAGATCAAGCACTTTGGCCCACAGAGCATCCTATGAACAACCAATGTGCACTCAGCTCTGTGTTGACTGCTTTACAAATGATCACAACCTTCCAGTATGGCTTAGGTGGGGCAGGCACGCTGGAATTGCCTCATGAGGTAAACAAAGCTTTTGTAAATAAGGAGGGGGAGGGGGAATAAAGGAAGAGGGGAGAGAATTAAGATATATCATGTACATTCCCTATGAGGAATATGAGCATGATGCATATTTAAGGTACACCAATAAATTAGAGACTTTGTAAAAGAAAAAGCACTGGCCACCCACAGGGCTGGGTACACAGGGCTCAAGGGCTGGTTCTCTTAACTGACCAGTGGCAAACATCAGGAACTGTGCCCTGCTGAAGATCTCAAGCAGACTGGCTGGGGTGTAAGCCATTTCTGGTAAGCGTCTAGCAGCAGGGCTTGACAGACATCTCCCCCACCTGTTTCAGGTATCTACTGAAGCCCCAGCCTCTTGACCCACCTGGAAATTCTTGTTTGTTTGAAGCCGTAAAATGGAATTTCTGTGTCTTTGCCTTATCTGGAAATAAAGGAAGGTAACCACTTAGATGTCACTCCAGGATTTATGTAATCCATGTCACTTCACCTGCAGCACTCTCCCTTAGTAAAAGTGAACACCTTGCTTGGAAGCCAGACTTGCAGCTTAAAATGTAGTTGGAGTGCCGGGCGTAGTGGTGCACGCCTGTAATCCCAGCACTCGGGAGGCTGAGGCAGGAGGATTGGTGCGAGTTCGAGACCACCCTGGGCTACAAAAGTGAGCTCAAGGCTAGACTGAACTGCATAGCGAGACCCTGTCTCAAAAGGACAAAAAAAAAAAAAAATGTAGTTGGAGTTATTCACATCAAAAACTTGATGTAAATGCTTTCAGGCAGAAGTCCTTGCCTGGCCCTTTTGGATTTTTTCCCAAGATAGGGACTCACTATGTAGTAGTTTAGGCTGGTCTTAAACTCACTTTGTAGCCCAAGCTGGGATACACTTGCAGCAATCCTCCTGCTTCAGCCTCCTGAGTGCTGAAGTTATAGGTATGGCCACCACTTCTAGCTAACTGAGCCCTCTAAAGGCCTTTGGAGAAACCTGGTCAGGCTCCCTCACTGGACTATTTCTGCCCTGGCAAATGGAAAAGCCACATCTGTTTATATGCCCCCAACTACTGGGAGGCTTATGACCTCAGATGTGGCCTTCTCTGCTCTTGGACAGGAATTTTGTGTGGTATTTTTTGAGTCAGGGCCTCATTATGTAGTTCAAACTGGCCTTGAACTCACTATATAACTCAGGCTAGTTTGGAATACACAACTATCCTCCTGCCTCAGCCTCCCTAGGATTACACCTCTGCATCACCACACCCAGCTCTTGGACAGGGATCATATTTATCCCTGAAGCGCACTTACATAGTCAATCTTTCCTGAAGCTTAACAGACAGCTCTCCTGTGTAAGGTCCTGAGTTCAATCCCTGGTACTGAAAAAAAAAAAAAAAAAAAAAACAGGTCTAGCTTCTGATGCTCTTGGTAGGCACTAAAATTGGCTTTTATTGCTACTGTCAACATTTGCTGATTGGGTGATTTGGGGGTAAAAATGTAGTTTTCCCTAGTCAGAATCTATTCTCCATCCACGGAATAGGCATCCTAACGTCTCCCACGTATACCTGCCCAGGAGCCAGCAGGCAGATGCAGCAGGAGGTAAGGTGGGAGTTAGGCAGGACAGAGGTGAGTCCCCTCCCCATTCTCTTCCTGAAGGAGCCTACTGTTCCATGACTTCCCTCCTGCTGACAGCAGGGTGAGGAGTGAGTTCACCTGAGTCCCATTTTCCACTGTGCCAGCCCAGGGAACCCACAGGGCACCAGGGTAACCCCTCAGTGTCACATGCACAAAACCCTGCTTCCTGCTGGCCTCTGTGCAGCTCCTGGACCAGCCAGGCACACACTCAGCAGAGGGCATTGGCGGGTGCTGTCCCTTCTGCCTGGCATGTTCCTCCCTACATGCCCTCCCTGCTCTTTCCGTCAGCTCCTTGGCATTCTGCTTGCTCCGTGTCTCCTTTTACCCTGCTGAATGTGCTGACCCCCCCACCCCCATTCCCAGCTTCATTTTTCCAGACCACTCTCATTGCCATCTAACAAATCTGTTTGCTTATTTGCTTTGTGTAGCATCAGCCCCTGCAACACCCAGGTAGAAGGTGAGCTGCATGCATGCAAGAGTTTTATCCGTGCTTTCCCCTGAGCATTTGGGTCAGTGCCTCAGTGAACGGGAGTTGGATGACTTTGAACAAATCATTTTACTGGGCCTCAGTGACCTGACCTGTGGAATGGGGAGCAGGATGGAGTCTGCCACTCAAATAAAAGATCAAACTTGCTTTTTTTTTTTTTTCTCTTTTTCAGTCAGAGTCTTACTCTGTACCCCAGGCTGACCTTAAACTTGCAGCAATACTCCTTCAGCTTCCCAAGTGCTGGATTATAGGTATGTACCACTATACTTGGCTCAAACCCACTTCTTGGAGTTAAAGTCCCTGCCCACCACTTCCTAGCTGTATGATCTTGGGAAAGTGACCCACCCTCTCTGACTCAGAGTAGAAGAGAAAATACTACCCATGAAACAATAACTAATTTGTTTGAGGCCTTGCTGGCTCCCTCCTGAGCTCCACATTTCTAGGCTGTCTGTTTTCTTCAAGCCTCAGAGTAGTGAAGTGTTACTCTGGCCTCCTAGGGAAGGAAGGGACTCACCCAGCCTCACAGTAGAGGGAGAGCAAGGCTAAAAACAGAGACTCACTTCTGCCTCCCCAGGGACTGCATGTGACCTGAGAGAGGCCCAGCCCTTATTTTGTGCTCAGAACCCACCTGTCTCTACCCCTTCTCTGCCTCCTTTCACTACATCTACCCTCAAAGTCAAGTTACAGCCCCAACCTGGAGAAAACTGACCAGTCCTCTAAGGATGAAGGCAAAACATGATTCCCTCTCTATACCCTGCTTTTTCAGAGCCTTTTTTCTCACTGAGCCAGCCTCCTACCAGCCATACAGCCTCTGCTCCATTCCTTCCAGATGCAAGTCCTCTGTACCTCCTATTGCCCTTGCCAGACATACCCTTCTCTTCTCTTTCATCTGCTTTTCCAAACAGAGTCCTTGCGTGTCCCTGGCATACACCTATCTGGAACTCATTAAATAGTTCCTGAACAAATGAATGAGTAAACTCAAAGTTGAATTTAGTGGGGGCTGGGAAGATAGCTCAGGGGCACAAGTGCCTGCCTGACAAGTGCAAGGTCCTGAGTTCAATCTCTGGTTCAGAAAAAAACAAACAAACAAACAAAAAAAAGTTGTATTTAGTTCAGTGAACTTATCCTTCATAAACAAAGGTACTATCAGTCATGTCATCACTTACCTGTTGTCTCAGTTACTCTTCTCTCATTGCTGGGACAAAACTGGCACCCAAAATGAAGGAAGGAAAGGTTTATTCAGCTCACAGTTAGTGGAGGTTTCAGTTTGTATTCTTCTAGCTCCAAGGCAGAATGGCACAGGGCAGAGAGCATCAGTTCACAGTGGTAGCAAAGAGCAACAGGAGCCAAAGGAGGAGTAGCAACAACAATGGCAACAGAGAGGAAGTTTGTCTCTCTGTCTCTCTTATGTTACATTCAGGCTATCCACCCCAGGTTGGGAGAAATACATCCATAATCCCAGCTGTACTAAGACCTGTAATCCCAGTGGATCATGAATTAATCTCATCTTGGGGCTAGGGAGATAGCTAATAGAATAAGTGGTTGCCTGGCGAGCACAAGGGCCTGAGTTCAATCCCAGGTTCCACAAAAAAAAAAAGAGAGAGAGAGAGAAAGAGAGAGAGACAGAGAGAAATGCTCTGAATTAATGTCAAAGTCTAAAAGTCCCCGTATCATGACTGTATGAGGCTTTATGGGGGACAGTTGCATTCAGGCTCTCTGCCCCAGGCTGGGGGAAGTATTCACGACCATAATCCTAACTGTACTAAGACCCATAATCCCAGTGGATCATGAGTTAATCTCAATTTAGATAGAACACAGGGCTGGTTTGGTCCCCAGCCTGCTAGGCCCGCCCTGCCCTTGGGGCAGCTGAGATGGTGATTGAGACTGGGCGTGGTGGCACATACCTATAATCCCAGCACTTGGGAGGCTGTAAACAGGAAAATAATTACACATGCTATCTACATAATGAGACACTGAGCACCTTGTAGACCCTGCCCTAAATACAGGAAAAAAAAAAAAAAAAAAAGAGTTAATCTGAAACTCTAGAGATGACTACATGAGGCTTTGGCGGGAACAACTACATACAAACCATAGCACATGTAGCGCCAGTATTTTTTTTTTAAACTTTATGTTATGGCCAGCTCAGCCTGCCCTGGGGGTGGGGCTGGCACAGCACGTGGTGCCAGGAATCAAACCACGGGGTCCCTGTGGTTGCCTAAACTTACCTAAGCAGGTGCTTTAGACCACTGAGCGATCTTGCCAGTCCAATCCCAGTATTCTTGGAACTCTTGGAGGCTCACTACCACTTGGGCAATGGAACAAGATCTAGTCAGCCTGGACTACACAGTGAGATCCTGTCTTAAAAATCTTTAAAAAAAAAAAAAAAAAAAGATATGCCTGTGGTCTCAGCTGCTACTTATAAATGTTAGTTATTCATCTGCTGTTCTCAGTAGCTGTGACCCTCAGGATCCAATAGGAAGCCCATACCTTTATTCAATGTTTCTTACAGTCTGAGGTCAGTGAGTGGGAGGGAGGCTGAAGTGCAGCTCAGAAGGCAGGAGGATCCCTTGACCCCAGGAGTGTAGACACAGTCTGGGCAGCAGTGAGACTCAACCTAAAAAAATAAAATGTTGGCCGGGCGTAGTGTTATACACCTATAATCTCAGCACTTGGGAAGCTAATGCAAAAGGATTACTGCAAGTTTGAGGCCAGCCTGAACTACAGACCCTGTCTCAAAAAATATCAATTCATTAAAACGTATAATGTAGGCAAAGTAAAGATACTTCAAGCAAAGAAAGTCTAAGAGCAACAAAAGAAAGATCTTTGGAGTTTCTTCAGGCAGCAAGAAAATGAGACCATTTAGAAGCCCACAGACACAGAAAGGACTGAAAAGATGTGTATGTCAGTAAATCTAAAGAAATAGATATTTGTAACAAGACAATTATTTTATGCCCTTTTAACATTTTATTTTGGTTACTGAGAAGAAGTAGAAATAACATTGGAAGCAATTTGAAAACACTGTGGACACCTACAAGCTCCCTCCCACAACCACAGAGTGTACCTTTGTTTTAAGTCCACATGGATCATTTGCTAAAGCAGACCCTGTACTAGGGCACACAGCTGGTCTGGACAGATTGCCAAGGGCCAAAATCACATGGTTTACTCTCTTAGACTGTGGAATTAAGCTAGAAAACAAGAAGGTAATTATAATTACTTCAGCTTTTTCTTCTTCTGGTTCCATGCATTTGGCAGCCACTGTTTACAGTACAGTTATAGCCAAGAATCACATCACACACAACCAGTCCCCAAAATGGCATAGAAATGGCATCAAGAAACTTGGTCTCAAAGATATGAATCTCTGAAGGGGGTAGATCCCAAGTTCCTTAGGAACATGTGTTTTGCCAAGAAGCACAACAAGAAAGGCTTTGGCAAGGTGCAAGTGAACAATGCCAAGGCCATGAGTGCTCATGCCAAGGCTATCAAGGCCCTTGTCAAGCCCAAGGAGGTCAAGCCCAAGGCAAAGGTGGTACACATGGCACAGCACCTAGCATGGAGCATATTTTGGTAAATGTTAGTTATTCATCTTCTGTTATCAGTAGCAGTGACCCTCAGGATCCAATAGGAAGCCCATATTTTACTCAATGATTCTGACAGTCTGAGCGAGGTCAGTGAGTGGGAGGGAGACTAGAGTGCAGCTCAGAAGGCAGAGAGCACTTGCTTGGTACACTCTAAACTTGGTTTCTGGGGCCAGCAAGATAGCTCAGTGGTCTAAAGCAGTTCCTTAGGCAAGCTTAGGCAATTGCAGGGAGGTTCAATCCCTGGCACTACATGCTGCACCAGCCACACCCCCAGGACAGGCTGAGGCAACCATAACATAAATACATAAATAAAGTTTTAAAAAAAAATAGACTCTGTTGCTCTCTGCTCCCCTGGATGGTCGGTTGCCTCTGTCACCATTTTGTTGCTGTCCTGCTGCCATGAACTGCTGCTCTCTGTCATGTGCCACCCTACCTTGGAGCCAGCTGAGTATGGACTGAAACTGCCAATAACTATGACCTAAATAAACCTTTCTTTCCTTCATTTTGGGCATCGGATATTTGTCCCAGCAAGAAGAGAAGAGTAAGTAAGACAGAATTTGGTATCTCAGGAGTGGGGTCATTGCTATGACTAACCTGACCATGTGGATTCCAAGTTTTTTTTTTTCCATGTGGATTCCAAGTTTTGTTTTGTTTTTGTTTGTTTGTTTGTTTGTTTTGTTTTGTTGTTTTGTTTTGTTTTGTTTTGTCTTTTTGAGACAGGGTCTCGCTATGCAGTTCAGGCTGGCCTTGAGCTCACTTTTGTAGCCCAGGCTGGTCTTGAACTTGCACCAATCCTCCTGCCTCAGCCTCCCGAGTGCTGGGATTACAGGCGTGAGCCACCATGCCCAGCTGGATTCCAAGTTTTTGAAAATAGCTTATGGAAAGAGTTAGGAAAGGTTCAGAGATGTTCCCTACTTACAAAGAGCTGGATAAACTTTGGCTATATGGTAGAGGAGATTCTGGTCAGAACTCAGACCAGAAGACTGGCTTGAAGCCTGAGTATAAAGAATGGCTTATGAGCAGAGATAGGAAAAATTTGGAGAGGCCATCTACTTGTGAAGAGCTGGAAAAGCTTCAGCTATTCTGTAGGGAAGATTCTGGTCAGAACTCAGACCAGAAGACTGACAGAAGGCCTGCCTGTAAAGACCAGGCTCAGGAGGTTTTTGCTGGGAAAAAGAACAGCATTAGTTGTTGGACTTCATATGATTTGTGCTATGGCTTGGCTAAAAGTCTGTCAGAATTTTGCTTGTGCCCAGAGACTTTGTCTAAGACTGAGATTAAGCATGGCAGACTGATTAATCTTTCAAGAGATACTTCAAAGCAGCAAACTACTGGGGTGGTGGCGTGGTTGTAATTGGTGGCTTTTAGCCAGATTTATGTGAAAATCAAGAGCAAAGAACCAAGAAGGATGATTTAAAACATTGTGAGTTTGGCCAGGAAGGAAGCACCAGGAGAGCTGTGGACTGCAGAGATGGAGCTGAAAGGATCTCCATTGCTGGGAAGGAACCAGAGACTCAAAAGGATGGCCTGAGGGCATCACAAGAGGTGGCAGCTCTCCACTCTGCAGCCCCAGAATTGCAAGGGAGAGAGGCTTTGCCTTGAGAAGAAAGCCACAGAGACCCAAATACCAGAATGGCACCAGCGGCCAAACCAGGTTCCAAAATGACACAACATGGAGAATTCGTTCCTTAAATCAAGGTCAGAGTATTCATCAGTCCAGGCACTCAGTCCCTACAACCAAGAGAGAAGGAAGCCTGGCTACTGGTCCAGCTGACAGCAGACTTTGGCATCATCCATGTGGCATTGGTTTTATTTATTTATTTATTTATTTATTTATTTATTTATTTATTTATGTGGGACCAGGGTTCGAACACCTTACACTTGCCAGGCAGGCACTTGGGCCACAGAGCTATCTCCCCAGCCCCTGAGGCATTGTCTTTAGGCACATTCAGAATGCAGGATTTGTTAGGTTAAGAAAGCTTCCACCTCTATTTCAGAAGAATCGAGGCCAGACAGTGTGCCCCTAAGAGGGCAGGGTGTGAAACAGAGAGTGAGAAGTCAATTCAGTAGAAACCCCAGAAATTTGGAAAAGCCAAAAGCATGGATTGTCTAAGGGAAACTACAAATAGGGAGCAAGGCTGGCCTAAGAGAGAAGCCATGGGAGCTACCACCAAGAGTGCCATAGGGGCAGAGTTGTGTGGAAGTCACAATTCAGTACAGACTGTTTCAGATGTTCCAGTTGGAACTGTGGTATTTAATGTTTACCCTGCTGGATTTTGGACATGTGTTGGTCCCAGAGTTTTGCATCACCCTGTTTGCAACTTTTGGAATGGTAATGTTTATCTTTATTTATTTATGTTATGGCCAGCTCAGCCTGCCCTGGGGGTGGGGCTGGCGCAACACATGGTGCCGGGGATCGAACCGTGGTCCCTTTGGTTGCCTAAGCTTGCCTAAGCAGGTGCCTTAGACCACTGAGCTATCTCGTCAGCCCAGTAATGTTTATCTTGTGTCTTTGAATGCTGGATATGTTTAACTTTTCTTTTGTACAGGGGCTCACAATTCAGAGTTTGCCTTGGATCTTGGAGGAGACTTGGAACTTGGACATTTCAGCAATGCTGAAACTGTTGGGACTTTGGCAACTCTTCAAGATGGACTAAAATGTCTTTTACACAAAGGGATGTGTATGAGACTTTGGGGGTCCAGGGGTGGAATTTTATGGTTTGTGTCTAGTTGTCTCCCCAAAGCCTCATGCAATCATGGGGCCCCTGCCCCATGATACATCAGGATTATGTGTTTTATTCATTTTTTTAATTTTGAATTTAATTTTTTAAAACTTCATTTATTTATTTGTGTTATGACCGGCTCAGCCTTCCCTGGGGGTGGAGCTGGAACAGCATGTGGTGCTGGGGATAGAGCCATGATCCCAGAAGTTGCCTAGACTTTCCTATGCAAGCACTTTAGACCACTAAGCTATCTTGCCAGCCCAGGGATCATGTGTTTTAGTAATGATGAGATTATGGGTCTCAGTACTACAGGGATTATAGGTGTAGCCTGAGGCAGATAGGCTGAGGCAGAGAGCCTGGTGTAACATAAAGAGAAACAGAGAGGCAGACTTGCTCTGTTGCTTTCTGCTCCCATGGTTGGTCAATTGCCCTTGTCACCATTTTGTTGCTGTCCCACTGCTATGAACTGCTGCTCTCTGTCATGTGCCACCCTGCCTTGGAGCCAGCTGAGAATGGACTGAAACCTCCAGTAACTATGAGCTAAATAAACCTTTCCTTCCTTCAAAAAATAAAATGAAAATATAAATATAAAAAAAATAAAAATAATTGAAAACAAACAAACAACAACCAAAAAAAAACAAAACAAAAAAACAAATAAACTTGGTTTATGTCCCGAGCAGGGCAAAAACAAAACAAAAGGAAAAGAAAAAACTGACCCATGAATGGGAAGGGAGTTAGCTAAGAGGATAGCTCCCCAAGTACCTTTGCCAAGTCCCAGAATTGCTCCCTGGCCTCTGACTCATGCCAGGCCTAGCCCCACCCACTCTCAGGGAGCATCTGGAGACGATGGTTGGGCACCAGATGGCCAAGTACCTCATGGGAAGGTGGGGCCAGGTCAAAGTGACCCACTGACTGCAGGAAATTCAAAACTACTCTCTGCCCTCTGTCAGCTCAGGATTTATGTAACCAACACTTACTTTAGCAGTTGGGCCCAGCCCCTGAGTGCGAGTGTAAGGGTTGGTGTCTGGGCCTATGCTTCAACATGTGACTCTTTTAGTATGCTCTCCTTAGTGTGTCTTTCAGTGTGTCTCATTAGTTTATATGAGTTTCTATATGTACCTGTGTCTTTTTTCTCTTTCTTTCCTTCTTTCTTTTTTTCTTTCTTTCTTTCTTTCTTATATTTTGGGCAAGGTTCTACAGGGTGTTCAGGGTCTCACTACTAGATCAGACTCAGTGATAAGCCTGTTTACAGCCTCCCAAGAACTGAGATTACAGGGGCATGCCACCGCCCCCAGTCTTAATTGCTGTCTCAGTGTGTCCCAGGGCCAGGCTGACACTGCAGGCTAGCAGGCCCTGGAATCAAATGCTCAGGGATCAAACCCCCAGCCCTTGCACCTGCTTGCAGGTACTTTAATCCACTGAGCTATTTTTCTGGCCCTGTACCAGTGTCTTAGTGTGTGTATGTTTGAGAGTGTGTTACAGGATGTGTGCCTTTCCAGTTATCAGTGTGAGCCTGGCTGATTGATTGATTTGGTACAGGGTCTCCCTACACAGCTCAGACTCATAGTGATTCTCTTATTTCAGCCTCCCCAGTGCTGGGATTACAGATATATGCCACCACACCCAGTTTCAGTGGCCAGCTTGGCACCTAGGGTGGGGCCAGCAGAGCATGCAGTACCAGGGATCAAACCCAGGTCCTTGTACTTGCCATACAGGCACTTAGACTGCTGAACTATCTCCCCAGTAGAGTGTTTTTCAATGTCTATATGAATGAGTGTAACTGTTCCAATACATATGTTTGTGTGTGCCTCAAAATATGTGTTTTAGGGCTAATGGGATGTGGATGGTGTGAGTCTGTATGCGTATGTACTAAGTTCACCTGTGTGCCAGGATGTTGTAGGTAGCTAAATTAGATAGACATATTATAGGCAGTTAGACAGGGCCAGACCCCCAAGTATGACATGGAAAACAAGGTGACTTGACAACTAGAGACAGATACACACTCCTCTGCCATGGGTCAGATCTCAAGACAAGAGTAAACAAAAGCAACTACATACTTCCTTAAGGGTGGGCATCAGAGATTGATAAGCTAAATAAGTATCAATCATCTTGAAAGAGCCTAGAAAGAGTCAAAAGCCCAATCCCAAAAGGTGGTATTGCCTACTTGCTATGTGACTTGCCTTCCCATTGGATCCCGATTTTAATAAATTTTACCTGAACAATGGTGCTTGTTATCTCATTGGTTGACTATAGTTTTTGTCCCACCTCATACCCAGCTAAGTGAGTTCCCATGTCTTCTCCACAACCTTAGACCTACCTCACCACGTGGTTTTCCTCTATAAAAGTCCCTGGAAGAGACAGCTTCCCAGTGACAACCAGCTTGGGACCCCTCTCCTGTTCCTCTCTCAGGTAGGAGCTTTCTTTCCCTCAATAAATGTTCTGCTCATTACCTCCATTTGTTTCTAAGATTCATTCTTCAGTTTTAGAGACCACAAACTCGTCCCAGGTACTTTCCAGTTTGGGGATCATTTTCCCCTGTATCGTTTTGGAGATCATCCACCCGGGATCAGTGTTTTCTCCCTGTGTCAAGGACAGTGCTTCTGTGTGTCCCTAGCCTCAGCATTGCTGTCCAGGGAATCCTGAGAGCTGAAATCACAGCTATGCCCTCTCTGTTCCCTGGGGCTAACACACAGAGTCCAACACAGCTCTACCACCCACTTGCTGAAGACCTGGGGAAAGGTCTCATTGCCAGGACCCCTGCTTCTCCATGCGGCTGTCCTGAGGGTGAAAGGCAATGTACCCTCACTTCAGCCTGGGCAGTGGCCTCTGCTGGCCCTAGGAGAAGCCTAGTTCCTCGGAAGGAGCAAGAGGTAGGTGCCAGCTGTCAGTGAATGGAAAGATGGGGCAAGACCCAGGTTCCTAGTCAGTAGGGGACACCACCAGGTCGCTTTATGTTTTGTTTTGTTCTTTTACTGTATTAGACCTAAATATTAGAGCACTTTTAAATTTATTTTTTTATTTATTTATTTTTATTTTTTATTTTTTTTGGTGGGACTGGGGTTCAAACTCACGACCTTGCACTTGCCCAGCAGGCACTTGTGCCTTGGAGCCATCTCCCCAGCTCCATCACTTTTAAATTTATAGAACATTTTTTAAACAAATTGAGGTTGAAATTTTTGATTTTTTTTAAACTTTATGTTATGGCCGGCTCAGCCTGCCCTAGGGGTGGGGCTGGAGCAGCTTGTGGTGCTGAGAATCGAACCAACTGCAGTCCCTGTGGTTGCCTAAGCAGGCGCTTTAGACTGCTGAGCTATCTTGCCAGCCCTACAGAACAATGTAATGTAAAATATAGAGCACATACATATTTGAATTTGTTCTTTGGTTTTTTGTTTGTTTGTTTTTAACTTTAGTTATTTATTTATATTATGGCTGGCTCAGCCTGCCCTGGGGGTGGGGCTGGCATAGCATGTGATGCCGGGCATCAAACCATGTGGTCCCTGCAGTTGCTTAGGCAGGTGCTCTAGACCAATGAGCTATCTCACCGGCCTGAATCTTTTTCTTTGAGAGCTGAGGATGTGGCTATGATTAAACACTTGCCTAGCATGTGCAATGCCCTGGGTTTCATTCTCAGCACAAAAATTAATTAATTAATAAAAGTTTTATATAAAAGTCATCATTTAATTTTTTAAATTTAAAATTATGGGGTTTTTTTCTTGTTTCAGAACTTTTGTTTGTTTATTTATTTATTTTTATGGCTGGCTCAGCCTGCCCTGAGGGCAGGGCTGACACAGCATGTGGTAAAACTGCTGTCCCTGCAGCCGCCTAAGCTTTCCTAAGCACTGAGCCATCCTGCTGGGCCCCTAAAATTATATTTTTAAAGTATGAATTTTGTGATTTTTTTTTTTGTCTTTTTGAGACAGGGTCTTGCTATGCAGTTGAGGCTGGCCTTGAGCTCACTTTTGTAGCCCAGGCTGGTCTCGAACTCGCACCAATCCTCCTGCCTCAGCCTCCCAAGTGCTGGTTGTGATTATTAACACATCCACAGTATTGTGTGGCCAATCACAGGCAGCCTCTAGGAACCGGTCCTCCCTCTTTGGTCCTTGGTTCTTGTGCCCGCTCATGGAAGAATTCAGTCAAAACACATAAGCAGCTGTGTGTGCAGGTAGAATTTATTATAAAGCAGATACAGAGAGAGTTATACCTTGAGGTGTGTCACAAAGACATCTGCCAGGAAAGTGGGATTGAATACTTTAAATATGAGTCACTCCTGGGGTTCAGGCAACAATGATGATTATCACTGGAGTTGATTGCTTCTCTGTTTTGAGATAAGGTTTCTGCTATGAATTTATACTAGCCTTGAACTCTCTAAGGCTGGCCTTGAATTTGTGACAATTTTCCTGTCTCAGTCTCACAAGTACTAGAATAACAGGCATGTGCCATCATGCCCTGCTGGTTATCATTGTTTTATTTACATGATGTAATGCATGCTTATTAGCGTTTCTCTTAGGACCTAAGGGCTTCTTCAGAAGATGCTTTCAAGTATCAGGACTCCTTCAGGGATCCTAATCAAATAACAATGTAAATCAGGTCTCAGTCCAAGGAGAGAGATCTTTCTGATATTGTTAGGTATAGGCCATGACAGCTAGGGATACCATATGCCTGAAAATAGATGGCCTGGTGGCCAGATATCAGATGAACGTATACAATGTGTAACCTTACAATACCATTGTGTTCTGTGGTACTGCTTTAGGTCTGAGATCTAGAAGATTATTATAAATGTGCTATGCATTGAAGTCTGGTTTGTTTGTTTGTTTGTTTGTTTGTTTAATACCAAGACTCAAACTCAGGACCTTACACTTGACAGGCAGGCACTTGTGCCACATAGCTATATCGCAGGCTCAACATGTATTTCCTCACTCAACTGGCAAAATATGCCATTTTGTTTTGGGTTCTTTCTTTCTTTCTTTCTTTCTTTCTTTCTTTCTTTCTTTCTTTCTTTCTTTCTTTCTTTCTTTCGACAGGATCTCTATGCAGTTCAGGCTGACTTTGAACTTGCTTTTTGGCCCATGCTGGCCTCAAACTCAAAATGATCCTCTTGTTTCAGCTCTCCAATTTCTGAGATTATAAGCATGTGCCACCATGCCTCCCCTCTTGTTTTTACATAGGGTCATAGGGTCTTTGTTTGTTTGTTTTGAGGTACTGGGGATTGAACTCAGAACTCGGAACTTCTGAACTTGCAAGGCAGGCACTTATGCTACTGAACTATCTTCCCAATCCTTTTTTTTTTTGTCTTTTTGAGACAGGGTCTCACTATGCAGTTCAGGCTGGCCTTGATCTCACTTTTGTAGCCCAGGCTGGTCTCGAACTCACACTAATCCTCCTGCCTCAGCCTCCCTAGTGTTGGGATTACAGGCATGCACCACCACTCCCTGATCGTTTACATAGGGTCTTGCTATGTAGTTTAGGCTAATCTTAAGCTCATGGCAACCCTCCTGCCTCAGCCTCCCAGAGTGCTGGGATTATGGGTCTCAGCCATCAGACCCAGCCATCTTCTGCCTTTTTCATCCCAGCCATCCTCCCAGATGTGAAGTATGTCTTACTGTAGTTTTTATTACACTTCCCTGTGGCTGATGACATGGAGAAACTTCCCTTATGCTCCCTCAGTTGTTCCTCCAACATGGCCCTGGTCAACCTCATTGGCAGCAGATGACACCCCTGCTCAAAACCCTGCAATAGCCCCATACTGCTGAAACCAACACCTCATCTCCTCATGCTGGTGGACAGGATTCCCTCCTTGAACCCATTCATTCATTCATTCATTTGTTCGTTCATTCATTCAGTGTTCTGAGTAAAAGTGGCTGCGTCTAAGGGACAGGACTTGAGTATAAGTGACTATATACAAAGGACAGAATTCTGAAGAGAAAAAAGCCGTAACAGGATGACCAGTGGCATATCACAGTCTGCAGAGGGCAGGGGCCAGAGACCAAATCTAATTTGAACAGTGCTCATGGAGGAGGAGGCCTCCTACCCTCCTGAGGTCTCCTTGTTGCAGCAACTAATTTCATTGAACTAATGCTCTGATGTTCTGCATCAGCAAGAGCATCAGAGATAGAAGTCAAAGGTCACCTTCTGGCTTTCAGAGTTGCTGAGGATTCTGGTCTGATCCTGGACAATCTCACTGCTTATTAAGACCTGCTCGCCACAGTAGGTCCTGATGTAGGGCTTAATCTGATTGTTGAGCAGGGCGTGGTGGCACCCAGCAGGAGACAGGAAGATAGCTGTGAGCTCAAGTCCATACTGCGTTACACAGTGAGTTTAAAACTAGCCTGCTGTCCCTCCCATCCTGCACTGAGCTCAGGAGCTCAGTGGTCCAAGCAGATTCTTTCCCAGCTTCATCATTCTCTCACTGCTTAAGGTCCTCAGTTTCCTCATCCACGACATGGCAAAAATAGTGGTGCTAACCTTCTAGGTTTGTTGAAAAATGCAGTGGATCAAAACAGGCAAAGTGCATGGCAGGAGCCACAAGGGCAAGTCCTCTCTGTGTACTCACATCTTAAAGTGGGGGATATACAACTGTACATTTACTTGAGATCACCAAGTTTGGGCTGACCAGATAGCTCAGCAGATTAAAGCACCAGCTTAGGCATACTCAGAGCCCAGGTGTTGGATCCCCAGTCTGCTATGCTGGCCTCACCCCCGGGGTGCACTGAGACAGTGATTGAGATTGGGCGTGGTGGTGTACACCTGTAATCCCAGAGCTTGGGAGGCTGAAAACAGGAGGATCATGACGAGTCCCATCTGTGTAGACCCTGTACTAAATGCATTTTTAAAAGATCATGAAAGTAGACCTGGAGCTCAAAGCTGAATCTCTCAACTCCAGTACCCTTGCTCTTGGCCACCAGCAGGTCAGTCACTTGGGCATCAATATTACAGGCCATTGGGGTCCCAGGCAACCATGCAGATTCCAAACACAGTAGTGCAGGGCTCCACTTAGGTGCCCACAGCAAAGCTGACACCTCATTCTGCAGCAACTTCCCATGTGTGGCTCTTGAGCCAGTGCTCCCCTCAGAAAAGCCTGGAGCAGTTGCTCTCTTGAGAGTTGCTCTGTTGAGCGACCTGAATACACTAACCTGGAGAAATCTGCAGATCATGGGAGACTGCTGTCACTCTCAGACATGGGATGAGAGAGGGCTCTGTGTAGAGTACTCTACTTCCTCGTGCACACAGCTACTTTGCCTAGCAGCCTACCTGAATAAAAAGACTACTTTGTCAGGTTCCCTTACAGCTAGGTTGACCAATGACCTGTAGACTGGTAGTCTCAATGGCATTAATAAAAGCTCATTTATGTAGTTAATTAGGAAGCAGAGTCTTACCATCTAATTTGATCTGACCTAGAATGTACTACATTGCCCAAGCTAGTCTCAAAGTTATGATCCTCCTGCCTCAGCCTCCTAAGCTTTGGAACTACAGGCATGTATGCCACACCTAGCAAGACCCTCTTTAAATAGCCAGCTATTTAATAGAATTGAGGTGTGTCTCAGTAATAGAACACTTGTTTAGCATCTCAGAGGTTCTGGGTACAATCCACATGAAAGTGTGGCCAGGGGTAGGGCTGGGTTTCTAAACTTGGGCCTCCAGTGATTCCGTGGAGCTGCCAAGCCAACTCCATACCTCACCACCATTAATCTTCTATGTTTAAATAGTGCCTAATTTGTTTAAGAAACCAGAATCAGATCTTTCCTACCAGCTGCCAATTATAATTTCTAACTTCTGAGTGTCACCCAGAGCTGAGTTTAGATTATGCCTCTACTGCTCATGAGTTATATGACTGGAACAAAAAAACATTTGATTATGCTAATTAATCTTCCATTTTTTTCACCTATTGAGAACAACACTTTCGTCCACCCAACAGCTATATTTAGTTTGTTTTGTTCTTATTCCAATGCTGAGGATTGAACCCAGGGCCTCTCACATGTGAGGTAATGTTCCAACAGAGTTGTATATCACCACCACCTCCCCCTTTTTTTGAGATAGAACCTCATTAAATTGCATAGGCTGCCCTCTAACCTGCATCCTCCTCCCTCAGCCTCCTGAACAGATAGCATCACAGGTATGCCCACCACCCTTGGCTTTACTAGCTAGTTTTATTTATTTTTTTAACTTTATTTATTATTATTATTTTTTTTTTTAAAATTATGGCCAGCTCAGTCTGCGTGTGGGGGTGTGGCTGGAGCAGTATGTGGTGCCGGGGATGGAACTGCAGTCCCTGCAGGCGCCTAAGCTTGCCTAAGCAGGTGCTTTAGACTGCTGAGCCATCTCACCCAACCGCTGCTAGCTAGTTTTAGAAGCCCAACTTACTAGCTTCCCTCACCAGGTCTTTGCTCCTACCTCCATGTTATTCCTGGTTCTATGCTGACCTCCTTGGAGAAACTAAAGAAACACCTTCACTGCTAATTCCAGTGCCAACAGACTCATGTCCCTAGTACAGGGCTCTCAGGGTGTGGGTCAAATGTCCCTCCTTCTGCCAGGTCCTCCTGATGGTGACCGAGCTCAATAGAGCTCTAGTCCTCTCTGGTCTCAGATTGTGTATCAGTGTTAGAGAGTAAGTGCTAATGCCTTTAGCGCCAACCTTAAGCAAGGGGCACAGCCCAAAGGCTGAGGACATCCTGCTGTTTCACTGGCTGAGCAACCCTTTGGAAGCCAGGAATTGGCTTTCACTAAATTATGCACTTTCAGAGTTGGATAAAAGCTGTACATTTATTTGCAAATTTACACAGAAGTGAATTTTCATGAGCTATTCTCTGAATTCACTGCATCCCACCAGCCTCTGCCCCACAAGCCCTGCCTACTTCCTTTTTGTTTGTGTTTTGCCTTGCTTAATTGTGAAACAAGATCTTCCTAAATATTAGCCCAGGCTTGGGACTCTCCAGGCTCAGCCTACTGAGTAGCAGGGATTGCTGCCTTACACTGCCTTCGGTCTTTTTTCCCTGCCCCAAGTACCCTTCTCACTTTGACCAGTGAAAATGAAGCCCATCCTCACAGAAGCTCTCACTTTGACTTCCCAGAGGATGAGACCAGGCAAGGCCACTACCACCCCAATCCTACATCCATCCCCAAGGCACAGATGGAACACATGTCACCATTACTACTGGTCACCAGCCTTGGGAAGTCCCAAAGACAGAGACACAAGTGCAGTCTTTGGAAACCTGATTCCTACCCCCCACACCGCAGAGGCCCAGGAAACATCCCACTTGCAAGGGCTGAGGTGGTCCTATAAGGAACTGGCAGCTGATGCGAGGGAGATGAACTAAGGCTTCTAGCAGTGACCATCCAGCAAACAAGACAGACCCCCCGGCACCCGGTGATGGGCAAGCGCAGTATTGAGGTTGGGCTCAGCACAGCAACCAAGCATGAATCGGAGCAAGAACTCTGCTAAATTGCAAGAAATATTGCAGAGGAGCCTGCGAAATATTCCAGCCTGGGTGGCTGACTTCCTCAGCAAATAAATGACAAGGAATCAAAGGGAAACTAATGAGGAACTGACAGATTAAATGACACATGTATCAACAGAGGGAGGGAGGGGGAGAAAGAGAGAGAGAGAAAGAGACAGAGAGAGAGAGAGAGAGAGAGAGAGAGAGAGAGAGACAGAGAGAGAGAGAGCACTCAGGGCCTCACACATGCTAGACAAATACTCTACACTGAGCTACATCCCAGCCTTTTTTATTTGGAGACAAGTTCTCACTAAGCTGCCCAGGCTAGCCTCAAACCTGAAAGCCTCCTGAGGTCTCAGCACTCTTGAATAGTTGGGATTACAGAAATGCAAACTGCATGTGACTTACTATTGAGCCTTTTACTGCCTCTGTAGTTTTGCCTTTTGTAGAACGTCCTAGAGTTGGAATCACATAGGATGTAGCTTTTTGGGGGGCAGGGGGAACTGGGGTTAGACTCATGACCTTGCACTTGTCAGGCAGGCACTTGTGCTGCAGAGCTATCTCCTTGGCCCCTGGCTGTAGCTTTTTTAGTTTGGTACCTTTTGTATTTCAGAGTCTTATGACTTCTCATGCCTTAATAGAGTTTTTCTTTTTAGCATTGTCTAGAAATGCCTGAGTATATTTGTCCATTTACCTGCAGAAGGACATCTTGGTTGCTTTCAATTTGGGGCAGTTATGAATAAACTGTTATAAATATCTGTGGGGAGGTTTCTGTGTGGACATAAATTTTCAACTCATTTAGGTAAATGAGGGACATGCTTGCAGGAGCATATGGTAAGAATGTGTTTAGTTTTATAAGAAATAGCCAAACTGTTTTCTAAAGAGATACCTGGGCAACACTTAGCAATTTAACAAGACCTTTCCTCAAAATAAAAAAAGGCTGGGATGTAGTTCAATGCAAAGCCCCTAGGTTTACTTCCTAGCATTGGAAAAATAAAAAAATAAAACGTAGATGGATGGGGAAAGATATGCTGTGCTAACACTAAGGAGAAGAAAACAAGAGTCAAGAGGAACTGTATCGGGCTAGGAAGATAGCTCAGTGGAATAAGTGCTTGCCTGGCAAGTGCAAGGTCCTGAGTTCAATCCCTAGTACTGCCAAAACAAAAAAGGAGGAACTGTATCAATTTCAGAGCATACTTCACAGTAAAGAAAGTTATCAAGTATAAAGAAGAGTATTGACTGCATAAGGATACAGGGATGGATTTTCATAATAGTCCTTCCTGAGTATGTACCTAACAACAAAGCATAAAAATATATGAGGTAAAAACTGATGATCTGGGGCCGAGGAGATAGCTCTGTGGCATGAGTACCTGATTGGCAAGTACAAAGTTGTGAGTTCGAACCCTGGTGCCACAAAAAAAAAAAAAAAAAAAAAAAAAAAAAAAAAAAAAAAAAAAAAAAAAAAAAAAAAGATGATCTGCAAGAACAAGTAGATAAATCCCCTGTTATAGTTAGAATTTGAACACCTCTCAAAAGTCTGGCAGATAGAAAATCAGTAATGACATAGACAGCCAGGCACACACCTGTAATCCCAGCCCTCAGAGGCTGAAGCAGGAGGATGGTAGAGAGTTTGAGATCAGCCTGGACTACAAAGTCAGTTCAAGGCCAACCTGAATTACACAGCAAGACTTTGTCTCAAAAAGACAAAACAAAAACAAACAAACAAAAAAGGAATGACATAGTTGGACTTGATGATAATATCAATCAATTGGATGTCACTGACTTCCATAGACACCTTCATCCAACAGCAGCAGAACACAAATTCCATGCAAGATTACATGAAACACTGACCAAGGAAGACTACATTCTGAGTCATAAGATAAAGCTTCACAAATTTAAAATAATGGAAATTATACAACATCCATTCAGGAACAATAATCTTCCTAAAATTACCCAGAAGCTTAAAAAAATATAAAATGGATAAAAGCAAATAAGGGAGTTAGTTGCTGATCCTCTTCACTCATTGACTCATTAAGAAGACCCCACTGAGGCTGGGGAGATAGCTAGCTCAGTGGTCTAAGTGCCTGCCTGACAAGCACAAGGTCCTGGGTTCGACCCCCAGTACTGTATGCTGTGCCAGCCTCAGGTGCCAAGCTAGCCACTGAAACTGGGCATGGTGGCATACACCTATAATCCCAGCATGGAGAAGGATAACATAGGATCACTATGAGTCAGAGCTGCATAGTAAGACCCTATACCAAATAAGTAAAAAGTAAAAAACAAAGAAAGAAAACCCCACTGATACCTCCCAAGGTCTGTGTAGCAACTCTTCCCTGTCCAAAGTGCAAGCCAATTTGGTTTTATTTTGAGACATGTTCTTGCTAAATTGCCCAACCTAGCCTCCGACCTCAGCCTCCTATGTAACCTAGACTGCAGGCGTGCACCACTTCACTCAACTTGATTTAATTTCTCAAAGGCCCACTGGCTGCCTCAGAGAGAAGGGTCTATACTGGGGCATGGTTGAGGCATGGAGATCAGCAGGGAGCTGAAGCCAGCATCAAGCAAGGGGTTGCAGAAGTCTGGACCAGCAGAAGGTGGGTGTGAAGAAAGGAGGACCCCATTCATGTCAGAGGCACTGGCTGTTGCCAGAGCACAGAGGCAGAGCCTAGGAGAGGGGAGGAAAGACATATAGGTATGTAAATTAAAAGTCTGCTCAAGAATTTGAGAACCAAGTTCAGAACTACACACACAATCTTGACACAAGCCAAGCCTGGGCCCACTGGACCCAGGAGTGCATTAGATAGCAGAGCAAGTGACCAGAAGGCAAGTGAAGTGTTGCACTGAGGACTTTTTTTTGCTTCCCCCCCCCCATATTTAGGACAGGGTCTACAGGGTCTCACGAAATAGATTGGACTCATAATGATTCTTTTTTTTTTTTTTTTTTTTTTTTGCAGGATCAGGGTTCGAACTCACGACCTTGCACTTGCCAGACAGGCACTTGTGTCATGGAGCTATCTCCCCAGCTCCCTCATAGTGATTCTCATGTTTTCAATTTCCCAAAGGTTAGAATTATAGGGGTGCTGCATCATGCCCAGTCTCAATCACTGTCTCAGAGTGCCCCCCAGGGGTGAGACTAGCATGGCACACTGAGGATCAAATACGGCCACTGTGCTCTGCCAGAGTAGGTGCTTTCGTCCACTGAGCTATCTGGCTGGCCCTTGGGCTGAGGACTTTCATACGATGATCAAGAGAATGGGCTTTCCACCTCCAAGTTGGTTTTTGTGGGAAGAGCTGGCCAATTTCTTCTTCTTGGTGGGATATGCCAGCAAGAAGGTGAGCATATCTGTCCACATAAAGCTAAACCCACTCACTTAGCTGCTTAGCGGAAATATTTCTGGGAGTTCTGGACCGCCATGCACAGTTGCATAGGTTAGCCACTGTACCACCCAAAAGGAGCACATCACCACAGATTCCAACACAGTTAGCATCCTCGCTAGAGCTAGGCAGTGGTCAGCCTGGGCAGTGGTACTCAAAGCCATTATGGAATTACTATGTTCATACGTAAGGAAACACCCTTGAGAAAAGATTAGGATGTTTGTGAGAAGCATGACACCTTTCTCCATCTCTGAAGGTCAAGCCAGCTCTAGTATCTAAACACAGCTGCCAGAGTCACCGTGTGTCCTGTTTTCTTGCTGAGTTGAAATGCTTGGCTAGGGAAATGTCAGCTCTGAAGTGCGCCAGCTGGCTCATCACTGATACCACCCATGTGCTGAGCTATGTCACCATGTTCTCTGAGGCAGTGGATGCTCCCCTAGGCCCAAGGCCCCCACCCTTCCAGCTGCTAGAAATGCACACTGGGCCGCTCCTCTCAGGCCAGGCCAGCCCCTGTCACTTGGGCCATGGGGCCATGTGGTTGTGTGTGCAGAGCCAGGCTCCAGCTCTCAACAGGCTCCTCTGTGCTGTGTGAATGCAGCCTTCTGGAACCTCAGCTGTGCTCTGGATCACTAGGAGCCCAGAACACCTCAGTTTCTTTCTCTGTCAAGTGGGAACCCAGAGACCAATTTGTCAAAATGTAAGGAGGCTCAACACAGTGTGAGGAAGAATCCGTGGTCCGTTCTGGGTCCTGGGCATGATAGTCTTGTTGGGATCCTCATATTCACACTTAAGGAGACAAGGAGAGATGCTCACATGGTGTGTGCCCACACACACTCCCATGAACACACACACACACACACACACACACACACACACACACACTCTTGACCAGGTTGCACAGTGCTACTGTAAATGCTCATCCTCAACCAAAAAATTTTACTGGATCTTTTTTCCTTCTCCTTTTCTCTTCCTGTCTTCTTTCCCTCTTCCATTAGAAAAGTATCTAAAATTTAGAGGAAGAAAGAGAAGAGGAAGAGGAAGAGAAAGGTGAGGAAGAGAAAGGTGAGGAAGGAGGCAGAGGAAGAGAGAGAAGTAATGTTCGTGTTCCCATAACACAGAGAAGCCCTGTTGCCTGCTGCCTCCTCATCCCCTACTCCCCCACCCCCTCAGGTTCTTCAGGCCCTGTGGAGATTGCAGAGGCAAATAAATAACCCTGGTTATCTCAGACAGAAAGACTGCAGCTGAAAACTCCTCGCCAGAGGGCTGTAGGACACTTCCTGTAGGTCCCCACTGCCGTTGCTCCCTGTGCCAGACCACCCACAGAAAGTAATATGTTTATAACATAGTCAGGGTCCACCACAGGACTGGGAGACAGGCAGTCCTGGATTCCAGGAAAAGCTGAGCTCGTTCTGCCGGGAACCACCACAGACAGAAGCAACCTCTCCTGGGAAAGAAGCCACCCCTCAGCCATTCCAGCGTGGTGACACCAGGACTGAGACTTGATCAACTGGCTCCCAGTCCACCAGCCAGTCCTTGTAAGCTGGCCTCCCATTTTGCAGGTGCGCCAGTCTGAAGTCCTGCATCAGACTCTGTCCCTTTGACTACCTGAGCTGGAGACTTCTTCTCTTCCCTCTGACTTTTCAGCCAAAGCTTCTGCCTCCCTGAAATTCACACATTAGTTTTAATTTCCATTCCTCCTAAAGCAAGCATCCACTGGGAGTGGTGGGACTCGCCTATCAATCCAGCACCTGGGAGACTGGGGCAAGAGGAGTTTAAGGCCAACCTGAGCTAGTGAGACCCTGTTTCCTAAACAACCAAATAAATAAATCAAAGAAACAAGGACACACATTAGCTGCCAACAAGAGGACCTGAAGGGTTGTGGGTGGGTAAGCCCCACAGGAGGAGTGCAAAGTCACTTGCTTGCATTTCCACCAAGAGCCAGACCCTTTGTTCTCCCACGACATTTGGCAACACTGGCAGGTGGCCTGCAGGTCCCTCTCATCCTGGGAAGGGGGTGTCTATTGGACTGTGCTGCCTCCCAGGGATGCCCAGATGCTCTTCAGCTGAGACACTGCCCTGGTCCCTGGGAGAGTGGGTGGGGTCCGGAGGGCTAGGAGGTCCCAAATGTGAACACCTCAACCTGTGTGCCTGTCTGGCCCTTGGTATCCCCTCTAGCACCACCTGCAAAGGATCTTCTGCAGGGGGATGCCCTCACCAATGCCTCACCAGGGAGACAGGGTCAGTTTTAGCTTCTGCTTTCTCCTATGAGTGGAAGGGCATAGGTCCTTCCAGGAGCTCTCAAAGCTGGAAAGAGAAGCAAGAAGGCCCAGCTAGAGAGCCCAACTCATGACTCTTTCCTGTGATGAGGGTGGAACCCAGGGCCTGACCAAGTTCCTGACCTAGGCAAGCACCCAATCCCTTAGCTACATCCCAGCCCAGCTTCTTATATGTCCAGGGCCCTGCACCAGCAAAACTGCAAAGGAAGAATCTTTGAGGTTACACTCAGCAACAGCCCTGGCTCCAAGAACCCTCCCCAGGCCAGGAAGAATCTGCCTGAAATCTTGAAGAAAAGGGCTTATCCTCTGCCTGCCTCTATTATCCACCCCCCACCCCCAATCTGGCGCAAAGCTGTTCTTAAGAACCACCTCCTTAGGGAACATTCAGTGGCTTCTACCTAGGTGGGGAAAGGACTGTGGGAAAACCAAACCAAGGAGTGAATCTGCTGTATTGCTTTGGGTCAGCTTGTTGCTATGTTTGGGCCTCGGTCTCCTCAGCTGTGAGGTCAGACTTACCCTTCCAATTCCAGACAGTCTATGTTATTCTCCTACCAACAGAGGTGCTGATTTCTGCCTAGCTCTGGGCTCTTGCTAGAGCAGCAGTTCTCAAACTGTGGGTTTCGACCCCAGTGGGGGTTGAACAACCAAAACACGGGGGTCACCTGAAGTTATTCCAAATCATAACTGTAGCAAAATTACAGTTTTCCCATCCTGCCAGTCCTAAAATTACAGTTTTGAAGTAGCCACCAAAATTATTTTTTGGTTTGGGATCACTGCAACATGAGGAACTGTATTGTGGGGTCACGGCATTAGAAAGGTTGAGAACTGCTGTGAGGATAAGCTGGTGGAGGTAGGGTCTTCTGGGAGGGGCAGGAGCTGAAAGGTGTCCTGGGAATCTTATCTAGGGCCCTTGTGGTGTGAATGGAGAAGCCAAGGTCCAAATGGGAGAGACCTTGGCCCAAGGATAGCTGTGCTGGTTCTCTTGCTGACTCACTAAAGTCCAAGCCTCAGTTTCCTCTTCTGTCAAATGCAAATGACGTGTGGACTGTGCCAGGATGCCTGAGAGGTTGGCTGTGGGCCCTTGGATGCTGTTCTCTGCAAAGTCCTGGTGTCCTTCCCCACACTACCTTTGCTAAGCCCACAGGTCTCCTTCACACTGGGGGACCCATCCTATCCAGGGGCCCTGGAGAAGCCCTCTTAGGCAGCCCTTCCTAGCCCACCCCAGGAAGCCTTTCCTTCCAGGATCCTTTGCTGGGTCCTCTCTCTCACCACAGACAGTACTCTCCTACCTCCCCCAGCCAAGGCCACAGAACAGTCAGACATTAACTAATGAAGTTCTCATGCACATACATTCTGGCTCACTCTCACTGTCCTCCTCCCACCCATCCTCACCTGCAAGAATCACCAACACTGTTGTTCTTCCTAGCAAAATTATCTTCAAAATGCAAAAAATAGAAAGAGAAATAAACAGCTACGTCAGAAAACAATTGTCCTCGTGTTCCCATGTTGCTCCCTACCCCTCTTTGCCTAGAGTAGGGCACAGCCTATCATGCTGCATTGGTGTGGAGGAGATTCCTTTCGTTGTTTATGTTTTGGCATCATTTGTAAAACTCTGCAACTACATGCAAGGTCATGAAGATTTACACATATTGTTTTTTCTTTAACTCTTTTTTTTTTTTTTTTTTTTTCAGGACCAAGGTTCAAACTCATGACCTTGCACTTGCCAGGCAGGCACTTGTGCCTCAGAGCTATCTCCCCAGCCCCTCTTTAACTCTTATATTTAGTCCTCTGATCCATCTTGAGCTAATTTGGTTCTTTGGTACAAGGTCTAAACTCTTCTCTATGTACATATCAATTTATCTTCACACAATTGGTTGAGGCTCTTCTTTTCACTGAAGATCCATGGCACCTTTGCCAAAATCCATTGGCCATAGTCATGTGGATTTATCTCCAGATCTCAGTTCTATTCCACTGGTCTATATGTCTGTCCTTTGCCAGTACTACACTAATTGTTGTAGATTTGTGACAATTATATTATGAGACAGGGTCACTCATTATGTAGTTTTTTTTTTTTCTTGTTCTCAGAACTTTTGTTTGTTTATTTATTTATTTTAATGGCCAGCTCAGCCTGCCCTGAGGGCAGGGCTGGTGCAGCATGTGGTGCTGGGGATCGAACTGTGGTCCCTGCAGCCACCTAAGCTTTCCTAAGCAGGCGCTTTAGACCACTGAGCCATCCTTCCAGGCCCCTCATTATGTAGTTTAGACTGGGCTTGAACTCACTATGTAGCTTAGGCTGGCCTCAAACATGTGGCATATTTCCTGCCTCAACCTCCCAAGTGCTGGGATTACAGGTGTGTACCATCACACCTAGCTCTATAGCAGCTGTTCTCAACCAGTGGGTCATGACGCTGGTGGGGTCAAATGACCAAAACACAGGGGTTGCCTAAAGCCATCGGAAAATACATATTTAAACCCATGCTATGCCATGGTGAAATGTTATTTATTGGAATTAGTAATAAATATTTCTCAACATATAATTAAATATTGTTTTCGTGTTTAATCACTATGTTTAAATTATGTTTGATTTGTAGCAATGAGAATACATAGTGCATATCATGTATTTACATTCTGAATCATAACTGTAGCAAAATTATAGTTCTGAAGTAGCCACCAAATTATTTTTTGGTTTGGGGTCACCACAACATGAGGAACTGTATTTCGAGGTCATAGCATTAGAAAGGTTGAGAACCACTGCTCTATAGCAAGTTTTGAAATCAGGAAATGTAAGCCCTCTCATTTTGTCCTTTATAAAATATTCTTTTGACTATCTGGTGGCCCTGTAATGTCATATTGAACAGAGGATCCACTTTTCCTTCTCTATAAAAAAAAAAAAAAAAAAAAAAAAAAAAAGACTATAGGATTTTGATAGGGTCTATTTTCAATGCATAGATTTCTTTGGGTAGTATTGACATTTTAACAATCCTAAACCTCCTGGGACTGGACAGATAGCTCTGTGGCACAAGTGCCTGCCTGGCAAGTGCAAGGCCGTGAGTTCAAACCTCGGTCCCGCAAAAAAAGAAAATCTTAAGTCTCTTCATCCGTGAATACCAGATGTCTTTCCATTTATTTTATTTCAGCAATGGTTTGTCCTTGTTGGTTTTTCATTATTGAAAACATTTTCTCCTACTCTGTCATTTGTGTTCCAAGTTTTTGTGTGGTGTACTGGTCAGATTCACATTACTATACTAAAAAACCTGAGAAAAACTGAGGCAATTAATTTATGAAGGTAAAGGAGCTGGGCATGGTGGCACACACCTATAATCTCAGCACTTGGGATGCTGAGACAAGAGGATCCCTGTAAGTTCAAGGTCAGCCTGAATTATAGGCCAAGATCCCATCTGGGAGAGAGGGAGAGGAAGATAAGGAAGAGGGAAAGGGTGAAGAAGAGGGAGAGGAAGAAGGGAGGGAGAGGAGAAAGGAAACAGTGTAAGGGAAGAGGGAGGGACAGAGAGAAAGAAGGAGAGTTATTTGGCTCAGAGTTTGGGGGTTCAAATCCAAGCACGTGTGGCCCATTGGTTTGCCCTCCTGGGAAAACACATCCAAGGTGGTCACACCATGAGTCAGAAAGCAGAGAGTAGGCAAGGGCACCCCACAATTCACTTCTGCACTGGCTTCCCACAGGCATGGTAATACATGCCTGCTATCCCAGCTACTTCAGGGGGAATCACAAATTCAAGGTCAGGCTGGGACAATTAGAGTGATCCTATCTCAGAATAAAACAGAGCAAGTGTTGGAGATAAATAAAGCACACCCCCAGTGACCTCCCACTAGGCTTATCCCTTAAAGGTCCTCCCACCTACTGCAAGCACCACCAGGGCCTTTAGCTTATACTCATCCAAACCATCCCATCCCATGCTATCTATGCAGCAGGAACCCTGCACATCTGTGGGGCCAGATCCAAAGCTCTCTCCTTCAGTGATGTACCTCAACACCTTGTTTTACGTTTGGGACATTTGACAGTCCTTCTCCCCCATCCTTGCCACTTAGATAAATGGGGCCTGTCCAATTCGCTTTTTCTCACATAGCCTTTTGCTTTGTGTGCGCAGATTATGTGTCCTCTGGGACTCTTCCCTCCCTCTGTATGAAGTAAGGCCCACCTTTGTCCTAGGGCATAAGTTCTCATCACTCATTCACCCAACCATCCCTCCCCTAATCTGTGGCCCCAGGTAGAAGCCCATCTCCAGAAGGATGGAGAGATCATGCCGGGGACCCTGCAAAGTTCCAGGTGACAGTGGCAGGCAGTGGACCAGGGAAAATCCTGAAGTTCAGTCACAGTAATGGAAAAGAACATGAAGCCAGGCCTGGTGGCCAGAACTCTGGGAGGCTGAGGAAGGAGGATGGCAAATGCAAGTCCAGCCAAGGCAGAGGCTCTGGGTTCAACTGCTAGTACCACAGAAAAGAAAAGAAAAACTAAATCAATACACAAATAGCATGACATAGACCACATGTAACACTGTCTTCGAGCTGTACTTGGTACTCCTGCAGTACAAATGTGCACACCCTGATCGTGAGAGTCTTGGTAAGGGAGGGGAAAGTCTGGAGAGGAGTTGAGTGTATAAGTGTCTTAGTTACTTTTTACTGGTTGCTGGGACAAATACCCAACACTCAAAATGAAGGAAGGCAAGGTTTATTTCATTCACAGTTCATGAAGATTTCAGTCCATATTTGGCTGGCCCAAGGCTGAGTGGAGCAAGGCAGAGAGCATCCAGGTCATGATGGTGGAACAGCAACAAAATGGTGGCAGAGGTAGCCAACCAAACAGGGCAGCAGAGAAACAGCAACAGCTCAAGTCTGTCTTGCTGTCAGTCTTTATATTACATTCAGGCTCTCCGCCTTAGGATATCCTCCCTAGACCACACCCATAGTCTCAGCCTTACTCAGACTGATAATCCGATCAGTACGAAAACACAATCCCAATCATGAATCAAGTCTCAATCTATAGAGACCACGCCCCATGATTGCATGAGGCTTTGGGGGTCTACTAGACATAAACCATAACAATAGGGAACCACAAAAGAAACCAGAGGATAGGACAAAGAGATGGAGGAGGGGAGAGCGAAGGGAGGGAAAGTAAAAAAGGATTAAGATGTGCTACATACAGGTATCACAATTTTTCACAATAAATGTAATCATTATAAAGATTTTTTAAAAACTTTATTTATTTATTTATTTATTTATTTATACTATGGCCAGCTCAACCTGCCCTGGGGGTGGGGCTAGCGCAGCACGTGGTGCTAGGGATCACACCACACACAGTCCCTGTGGTTGCCTAAGCAGGCAATTTAGATTGCTGAGTATCTCGCTGGCCAATGTAATCATTATGTATGACAAATGTATACTAATAAAAAAAATTTTAAGGAAAATAAAAAAGAGACAAATTAAATAAACTGGGAAATGGCTTCAAATGGACCTGGGAGGATAAGGTGCCAAGACCCAGCTCCAGCAAGGGCAGTCCACGAGTGAACAGGAAGGGCAGCTCTCCTCTTGGCATGGACTAGGGTCCCAAACACAGGAGAAAGGGACACTTGAGCATGTGAGGCAGCCAACGCTGTTTCTATCCTACCCACGCAATCATGGGGCCAAGGCTCAGAGCGCTGCTGAGAAATCACAGCAGAGATTCATTTGCACTGCCAAGGAAGGTGCCTTGGGAACTGGCTATTTTACTGCTGTTGAAATGGAAGCCAGAAAAAGCTGGACATGCCCACATCCTCCAGTGGGCTGGCCTGGGACCATTGCTTGCACCCTGCCTGGGCTCTTTCCCCTACCCACCAAACCCTACACCCAGCTTCAGATAGGAAGCCCAAGGCCAAACCGCTGCCTTCTGCTCTGGCTGCAATGCCCAGGCTCAGGCCAACCCCAAATGGGCTTGTGATGAAACAACTGCCCCCTCTCTTCCTTAGCAGCTACCAGGAGACCCAGAGCACTGGCCAGCTCCACCCCCAAACCATGTCCCCCTTATTCCTTGCCCAGCTGCCCAGCTGCTCCTGTTTTCCCTGTTTACATATATAGCCTCTTTCTTGCTCACTCTTGCTCTGTCTTCTCTTCCTTCCAACTGTGCTCAGCATGGGGCTTACTAATTGCCTGCATTTGAGCACCTACTGTATGCCAGGCACTGGCCTTGACCAGGGGATGAGAGAACCAAGTCCATGAGGGAGCCAGTACACAGGTGAAACACCCAAGGAGCAATGAGCTGGCAACGAGACAGAGAAGGACCAAAAGACATCTTAGGCAGGGTGACCAGGAAAGTCTCTCTGAGAAGGTAACAGTCCAGGTGAGACCAGCAGACAAGAAAACCAGTTTCACAAAAAGGTCAGAGTGGACAAGGCCAGGAAAGGGCACAGCAGGTGTACAGGCCTGGAGGCAGAACAAAGAGCCTTCTGAGGAGCGATTAGAATCCAGTACACTGTAGGGCAGAGGAGAGGGTAGGGTGGGCAAATCCAAATCCAGCTCTCCTGGCCCAGGAAGACTTAGCCTAAGCCCAGAGGCAGAGGGGGGTCAGGATTAAGGCTGTGGTTACAGATGGACAGGAAGAGACCCAGACTGGCTGAGACCAAGGCTTCCAATGGACCCACCTGTGCAATACCCAAGCTGGCTCAGCCTAGGGCCCAGGTCAAGGTGTCTACTTTGCGGGGAATCAGGCTCTGGGAGAAGCCTTCTCTCCTGATTAATTGCTCCTAGTCCCAGTAGGACAGGAAGCTCTAGGCCTTAGTGTCTGGATCGCCCCACCAAGGAATCACGGAAGGGGAGCCAGAGATGCTGAAAAACTCCCTGGTGCCCACAACACTTGGCCAGTGAAGAAATGGAGGCTCCACCATAGGGCAGGGAGGCTGGGTGGGGAGAACAGAAAAAGGCTGAGGACTGCCAGGGTTGACTAGGTCACTGGGGACACAGCAAATCCGCCTCCTTGCAGGGTCCCATTGGCACCAGAGTGGTATAAGCTGTTCATTCAGCCTGCAGCCCCATCTAGCAAGTGAGCTCAGGCCCCACTGTCCAACTATAAAGCAGGACAGGACCCACTGTAGGAGTCAACCAACAAGGCATGCAAGTGGCTAGCTTAGGACCTGGCTCACAGGAGTACCAGCTTGTTCTCAAGAAGAGACCACTGGGAACAGATCCTGAGCCAGGCACTGACCCACTGAGGAAGTGGCCTGACCCTACCCACTTCCTGCCAAGCATGGTAGGAATACAGAGCAGAGAAGTCAAGAAAGGCTGAGCTAATAAAGGTAGTGTTCACCAGCAGATAAGGTCACACCTATGGAGGCTGGCAAGGACAGCAGGGAACACAACCCTCAGTTCCCTAGCTTGGCCCAAGAATTTGTTCACCCACAGCCCCAAGGCCATCAATGGAGGATTGCTTGCAGGGGAAGAAAAAAAAAAAAAAAAAAACCGAGGCACAGGAGCCTACCTCTCACCACCTGAGAGAGTCTACAGGCAAAGAGCCACAGGTAAACAGGGACCAACTCCCAACTCTGTCACTTCCTGGCTGGTGACCTCGATGTTTCTTCATTTGAAAATGACCATATGCCTCACCGAGCAGGTGTGAGAATGCAGTGAGAGGATGCAGGCAGGTGCTTGGAGTAGTGCAGGCTCCCAGTGATGCTCAGCAGCATGAGTTAAGGCCTGGCCGTGACTCATGGTGGGTTATGAGGACTCAGAAAACCTCTACTGAGCACCAGCTGCATCTTAGGCCCTGGACCAGCCAGGAGAGTCTGGTAGCCAGCAGGGGACATACATCTCGGGCACAGAGCCTCTGCTTTCAGTGTCATGCTCAGGGTGATTGGCCCTGAGGCACCTGTCAATGCTTGTCTTGGTCCCTGGGCTACTACTTCCAGCAGGAACCCGTGGCCTCCCTTGCTAGCCTCTGGGAGAGTAGGACCCTCACAGAGCAACAGGTCCCACAGAGCACCCACCCAAGAATCAGGCTATAGGGAGTCCATACTGTAGGGCCCAGAGAGAGAATGGACTTCCTCAGGGAGCCAGCAAGAGCTGGGCCCAGAAAGGGTGTGGCACCCAGGGAGCAGAGAGCACAGGGGCTTCCCTAGTGCCACACAGCAAGCAAGAGCCAGGAGGGCAGAGCAGGAATCAGGCCCTGCTTAAATCTCACAGTTTTCCTGGCCCCAGCCAAAGCATTCTGGCCATAGATCACCCTCATTCCCTGATGACAAGGAAGGTTGCACCAAGGACATGGGCAGGGAGGGAGCCATGGCTAACACCACCATCTGCCCAGGGCTGTGGGCAGGCCAATCAGACACTCAGCCCTGGCAGTCCTCACTGCCTGTGCCCTGCTGTTGGGGATGGCAGCACCACTGGGCCTCTAGCTGTGGCACAGAGAGGTCAGTCTGCAGCCTGCTCCCTCATTTACCTGTTGAGCACTAAAGGTCACCTGTGAGCTTTACCCTATGCTAGGCGCTAGGCGGGCGGGGACCTTCCAGGGCACACAGTGCCTCCTCCAGGCCTCTGCCTTGACATCTCTTTGTCAGCCACACCAGGCTCTCTAAATAATGGTCTCCAGAATGTATTCTCATCCCAGCCCTGGTACCTGAGAAGTTTCTCCTGCATAGCGAGAAGTGGGATCAGGACGCAGAGATGCCAAAATGATCCCACAGATCAGGGCGGGCTCCATCTGCAATCATGTGTGTTCTCTCAATTTTTTTAAAGACAGAGTCTTGCTGGGTAGCCCAGCAAGACTTAGAGCCATCCTCCTGCCTCAGTGCTATGGTTTATGTCTAGTGGTCCCCGCAAAGCCTCATGTAATCATGAGACAGGGACTTCTAGAGTTTGAGACTTGACTCATAATCCACTGGGATTATGTGTTTTAGTACTGATGGGATTATGGGTCTGAGTACTTCTGGGATTATGGGTGTGATATAAGGTGGATAGGCTGAGGCAGAGAGCCTGAATGTAATATAAAGAGAGACAGATGCATGCTGTTGCTCTCTGCTCCCCTGGTTGTTCCATTGCCTCTGTCACCATTGTTGCTATCCCACTACCATGAACTGCTGCTCTGTGCCATGTGCCTCTCTGCCTTGGATCCAGCCAAGTATGGACTGAAACCTCCAGTAACTGTGAGCTAAGTAAACCTTTCCTTCCTTCATTTTGAGTGTCAGGTATTTGTCCCAGCAATGAGTAAAAAAGTGGCTAAGAGACTCAGCCTCCCAAGTGCTAGGGTTGCAGGTGTGCACCAACACAACCCACACCTGTGTTCTATAGAAGCACAGAGACACATAGAAAGAAGGCAGGGAAAATGTGACATGCCCATGGAGAAGGACACAATGTGGAGATGGAGCAGAGATACAGGTGCTGGCGTAAGGTGTACAGAGATTCAGCAGGAGCCAAGAGAACTGCAGTGACAGAATTGGGCAAGGCACATAGAGCTGCAGGGTGCAGACACCTTCACTCTGCACAGTGGCACTGATTCTGGCCTCCAGGCTCCAAAATTGTGAGAAAAGACGTTTCTTTTTGTTTTATTTTGTTTTGTTACAGGGTCTTGCTATGCAGTTCAGACTCATAGTGATCCTCTTGTTTCAGCCTCCTTGGTGCTGGGATTATAGGTGTGTGCCACCATGCCCTGTTTTGGGGACTGCAGAGCATGCGGTACTAGGGATCAAACTATGGTCTTTGCACTTGCCAGGCAAGCACCTAGACCGCAGAGCTATCTCCCCAACATTTCTATGGGTGATAACTCTGTTGTTTGTGAACTCAGAGCCTTGCTTGTTAGGCAAGCACTTTGACCACAGAACACACCTCAGTCTCCTGTCTGCGCTGATTTATTACAGCAAGAAGCAGACACATTCTAACCACTTTGCCCACTTCCCGCCTGCTATTGCAGGATTCCTCACTCATTCAGTCTCTGTCTTCCCCAGCCAGAGTGTAAGCTTGATGTGGACAGACTTTTAGGACCTTGCTTTTCACGGGGCTGGCAGTGTCACTCACACAATGAAAACATAAATGAATGAACAAACCAGTATATTTTCTTTTTTTCAAAACTGATAATAACGTATATAAATGGGCTTAGCCAGGCAAAGTGGCCTTTGCCCATAGTCCCAGCTACTCAGGAGGCTTAGGCAGGAAGATTGCTTGGGCCCAGGAATTCAAGACAAGCTACAGCAATAGAGTGAGATTCTATGCTGAAATAAAAAAGGAAAGTAAAAAACAAATTACTTTGTTCCTTTGGATTGATGGTGTAGTTCAATGGACAGAGCACTTACCTAGCATGCTTGAAGCACTGGGTTCAATCCCCAGCACTAGGAAAGAAAGAAAGAGAGAAAGAAAGAAAGAAAGAAAGAAAAAAAAAAAAGAGAAGTTAAGATATACACTTTAGGGCCTGGCGGGATGGCTCAGTGGTCTAAAGCGCCTGCATGGGAAGGCTTGGGCGGCTTCAGGGACCGCGGTTCGATCCCCGGCACCACATGCTGCGCCAGCCCTGCCCTCGCCCTGCCCTCGGGGCGGGCTGAGCCAGCCATAAAAATGAGTGAATAAACAAACAAAGGTTCTGAAACAAGAAAATAAATAAATAAATAAATAAATTAAAAAAAAAAAGATATACACTTTAAAGAAGCACTAAAGAAATCAGTAATTAGGACTGGTGAAGACAACTCAGCAGTTTAAGCTCCTGGTCAGCACAAGGACCTGGGTTTCATCCCCAATACCACATGCTGTGCCACCCCTGCCCCAGGCCCACCAAGCTGGCCACTGAAATCGGGCATGGTGGCACACACCTGTAATCCCAGCATTGAGGAGGCTGAGACAGGAGGATCACTATGCATCTGAGCTGCATAGTTAGACCCTGTACCAAATATATAAATAAATAATTCAATTAATCTGTAATTATCTGCAGCACAGCACCAGCCTGACAAGCACAAGGCCCTGAGTTTGATTTCCAGTAATAAAAAAGAAGAAATCAGTACTTACCATTGAGAATAGAATTGTAAGCAGATTTACTTATTTACTTACTGAGACAGAGTTTTATTATGTGGCCTAGGCTGCCCTCAATGCTAGACTGAAAGGTCTTCTTGCTTTAGCCTTCCAAGGAGTTGGGACTACATATGTCACTACCTCCCTTGCTGTTCCACATCCAATAATAAACTTTTGAAGGATTAAGAGCCTCCATTATCGACAAACCAGATAAAGTCAAACCATGAATAGAGAAGGAAAAGAACATTTTTTTTTTTCCCTGAAGACAGATTGCCTGTGGAGTTGGGGTCAGGAAGAATCTGCTGAAATGGAAGCCATCAGCAGAAAGGACGAACCCATGCAATGACACAGCATGACTGGTCTGGGTGACACGTCCACACCCCTGGTACCCTCAGAGCAGTAGAAGGCTGTCAAGAGGATTCTGAGCATCCACTCACCATTGACTGAGATGGGAGAAGTTGGGACAGCTGGGTCCCACTGAGCAGGTCTTTCTCCATTAAGCAGTGCAGCCACACTGTACTGGCTCCCTGCCCCCTGTCAGGCCCTGCGCACTCTTACTTTGTTTGCTATGGTTCTTGCTATGGAGTCCAGGCTGACCTTGAACTCGCAGGGATCTTACTGCTTCAGTTTCCTGAGTGCTGGGATAACAGATATGCACCAATATGCTTGGCTGTGTGAACTATTATTTAATCCTTTTGACAAAGTCTCAATATGGTACCAGTCCCTGATTGCTGGATGGAAGAAATTGAGACTCCGAAAGGTGATTTGGTCAATGTCACCCAACTGGAAGGTAGCAGAGAGGAAATTGCTCTAGGTCTTCTCATGGAATGAAAGGCCCTGTGCATCAGAGCACATGCACGTTGCTCTGTGAAGAGAGGAAAAGTCCCACTCACACAACACTCAAACCAGATTCTCGGAGCCTGGGACTCTGGTTTGTCCCCAGTTCAGCACTCCTTTAAAAATACTTAGGGGAGTTCAACTCTGCCCCAATGTCAGGCAAACAGTGCCACCTGGTGGAATAAGGGTCACTACAGGCATTACCATGTGCTTTTGGGAAATGGCCCCCCAGTACCCACAAGTATCTAGGCCAAGGGCAAAGTCATTTCTTTGAAATCATAAACACTTAAAATCAAGGCTGGTTCTGCCTGGGTGCTTCTAACAATGAACCTAAGCTTTTTGGGTTCATGACTGTAATATAACATACCAGCCCCTCTCTGCTGTATCTTGCCAAGAGTTCATCCATCCAGGGCTTGTATATCTCCCAGGAAAAGGTGCTCTGATTTTGTATGTCTTCATTGCAAACTTTTCCTACAAGCTCACTGTAGCACCGATTATCCGCTATCTCCTCTCTCCTGGAAGTGTGTGCCCCCCAGAACATCAAGGTAAGCACTGCTTGCCTTCTGCAGGCTAACCGGCACGGCAAGGCTCTGGGGACTGTAGTATGGCTCTTCTCCACGTGCTTACATTTCTTGGCTCTTCCTGAGTTCTGATGGTGTTGGGTAGGATGTAAAAGGCAGGCACACCTCCATTCTGGTGTTTGCTCTAGTTGGAATACTTTTCCTCCAGGCCCTGCCATGGCTGGAACTGTCTTACCTTTTGGGTCTCAGCTCATCACCTCCTCAGTGGAGCCTTTTCTGACCACCCAGGGCTGACACAGCAGCTAGTGGACAACTGGGGATGCAGTCCTGTGTTCATCATGTACCAAACTCAGGCACAACAAATGGCAGGCCCCTGTTTTGTAATCCTCAGAAGCCTGCTATAGTCTAGGATTACACTGTGATTCCAGGCTGTCCCATCCCACCTCTGACCTAACCATGATTTCTGCACATCAGGCATCCTATCTGCTGTGTCAGCCAGAGCCTTCGCATAGCAATTGGCTAGTAGCAGAGGACTGATAAACACTGAACCTGATTGACTCTCACCAAGACAAGATTAAGGTAGGCAGATTCTTCCCTGGGCCTTATAGCAGAAGCCCCTAAGACAAAGATCCAGAGAGCCTTTGGTCTGTGAAGAGACCCATGTGTGACAATGACTCAATAAAATCTCTAGCTGATTTTCAAGCCCAGTGGAACCAGACATGTGCCTGCGATCTCAGCTACCTAGAGTCTGAGACAATGTGATCACAAGTTCAAACTCAGCATAGGCAACTTAGCCAGACCTTATCACAAAATAGAAAACAAAAAGAGCTGGAGATGTAGCTCAATGGATTCAAACCCCAACACTGAAAAAAAAAAAGTTGCAATGCAGCTGAAAAGTTCCCGTTTTTTAGTGACATCGTAGCTGCATCATGTTATGGCACATGCAATACATTAGTCATGTATTTGTGGTGATGTTGGTTTAAACAAGCCTGTGGCACTGCCAGTCATATAAAAGTATGCCATTATGTATAGTATATAAGACTTGAGAATAGCAACTGTTACTCATTTATTATTTACTATTCATTAAAGTGTACTCTACTACTTAAAAACCTTGCTGTAAAACAATATGCCCTTTTTACTTGCAGCCTTCTACAACTGTTTATTTGCTTATTTGTTTTGTGATACTAGAGATGAAACCCAAGACTGTATATGTTAGGCAAGTGCTCTACCACTGAGCTACATCCCTAGCCAGGCCATGCTTCTGTCTCTATCACACTCTGACTCTCTGTCTGTCTGTGTCTCTCTGACTTTCTCTCACTCTCTCACTCTCTCACTCTATTGGTTGAGCCCAAAGCCTTCACACTGAGTTAAATCTGCATCCTTGTTTAAAAAAAAGTTTTGAAATGGTCTTGCTAAATTGCCTAGCAGCTCAGTAGTCTAAGCACCTGCCTGGCAAGTGCAAGGACCCAGATTCAAACCCCAGTACCATGTTCTGTGCCAGCCCCAGAACCCTCAGGCATGCCTAAAACTGGGTGTAGTGGTGCAGGTCTGTAATCCCAGTGCTAGAGAGGCTGAAACAGGAGGATTATGATGTGTCCAAGCTGTGTAGAGAGACCCTGTACCAAATAAATAATTTTTTTTAATTTTTATTTATGTTTTTGTAGCCAGCTCAGCCCACCTTGGAGGTGGAGCTAGCACAGTATGTGGTGCTGGGGATCAAATCGTGGTCCCTGTACACTTGCCTAAGCTTGCCTAAGCAGGCAATTTATTTCTTATTTTTTAGGGGAAGGGTCTACAGAGTGTTCAGGGTCTTATGACTAGATCCTACTCTAGTGATCTGCCTGTTTACCGCCTCCCAAGGGCTCAGATTACAGGCATGTGCCACCACACCCAGTCTCAATTGCTATCTCAGCATCCCCCAGGGGTGAAGCAGCACAGCAGGCCTGTGGATCAAAACACTGGCCCCTGTGCCTGCTTGCAGGCACTTTAATCCACTAAGGTATTTGGCTGGTCCTTTCAATAAATAAATAAGTAAATAAATGTATTAATTAAAATAAATAAATAAATAAACAAATTGTCCAAGATGGGCTCAACTTGTAATCCTCTTGTCTCACCCTCCCAGAGTGCTAAGATTATAGTAGTGCACCACTGTACCTGACTACTCTTAGTATAGTGTACCTGGACATATCTCTTATTGCATCAAGAAGTCATATCAAAGGATTGGCCTATCCCATCTAGGTCTGTAGAAACAACTTAGGTTGTTCACACAGCAATGAGACCATGTAATGACAAAGCTCTCAGAATATGTCCCTGTTACTAAGTGACTTTAAATAACTGACTCATTAATTTGGGAGATCCTTATGAGTTGAACTATGTCCCTACCCCAAAAAAGTCATGTTTTAAGTCCCATCTCCAGGATCTCAGAAAGTGATCTTACTTGGAGATAGGATGTTTTACAGGCATAATAAAATTAGAATAAAGTCAGTCATGTGGATACTAACCCAATAGCCTTATAGAAAGGAAATGCTTAGACATAGAGATGCAACACAGAGGGAAGATGAGATGAAGAGACAAGGGGAGAAGATGCTGCCAACGGCCAAAGGGAGGTCTGACTGATTCTTCCTACACAGCCTTAAAGAAATAGGCCTAGTCCACACCTTGATCTTGAACTTCCAGCTTCCTGAGCTGTGAAAATGACTTTGTTTCTGTCTTAGTTACTTTTCTCTCATTGCTGGGACAAACACCAGACACTCAAAATGAAGGCAGGAAAGGTTTATTAGCTCAAGGTTACTGGAGGTTTCAATCCATATTTGGCTGGTCCAAGGCCAAGTGGAATAGAGCAGAGAGTATCCAGTTCATGGCAGCGGAAGAGCAACAAAATGGTGGCAGAGGTAGCCAACCAAACAGGGCAACAGAGAGCAACAGCTCTAGTCTGTCTCTGTCTCTCTTTATATTCCTATCAGGCTCTCTGCTTAGGATATCTGCCCTAGACCATACCCATAGTCCCAGCCCTATTCAGACCGATAATCTGATCAGTACTAAAACACATAATCCCAGGGACTCATGAGTCAAGTCTCAATCTATAGCAGTCCCTGCTCAATGACTGCATGAGGCTTTGAGGGGACAACTAGACATAAACCATAACATTCCACCACTGGACTCCCAAAGTCTCATACATATCCCTTTTTACAGAAGACATTTTAGTCCGTCTGGAAGAATTGCCAAAGTCCCAATAGTTTCAGCATTGCTGAAAAGTCCAAATTCCAAGTCTCCTCCAAGGTCCAAGGAAAACTCTCAACTGTGAGCCCCTGTACAATAGAAGAGTTAAATATATCCAACATTCAAAGGCAAAAGATAAACATTACAATTCCAGAAGTTGCAAACAACAGGTAATACAAAACATTGGGACCAACACGTGTCCAAAATCCAGGAGGGTAAACATTAAATCCCATGTTTCCAACTGGAGCATCTGAAGCAGACTGCACTGAGTTGTGAGCATCATGCAACTCCACTCCTATGGCACTCTTAGTAATAATTCCCATGGCTTCTCTCTTAAGCTGGCTTTGCTCCCTCTTAGCACGATCCACATTCCTGGCTTTTCCAAACTTCTGGGGTTTCCACTGAACAGGCTTCTCACACCCAGCTTTACACACTTCCCTCTCAGGGGCACACTGCCTGGCCTCCCAGGCCTTCTTCTGAAATTGAGGTGGAAGCCTTCTTAACCTCAGAATTCCCACATTCTGCATAAGCCTGTG
>PVJA010003384.1:0-95661 GCA_004027025.1 Myocastor coypus
CTTCTTCTTCTTCTTCTTCTTCTTCTTCTTCTTCTTCTTCTTCTTCTTCTTCTTCTTCTTCTTCTTCTTCTTCTTCTTCTTCTTCTTCTTCCTCTTCTTCCAGGAATAAAAAGAATAAAACTCACAATCTCACCAATGCCAGGCAGGTGCTTCTGCCACTGAGATATATCTTCAGCTCTTTAGCTTTTTAGTGTAGACTAAGAACCACACATCTCTAGGAAATTTTCAGGTCCTTGGTCTTGGACTAGGGATCAAACTTACAACCTTGAAACTAGGCAGGCACTTTAGCTACTGAGGTAGTGAGGTACCTCCCCAACCCTAGTGTATCCTTGATTTCTCTTTTTTTGTGTGTGTGACATCCAGATTGTTACATTGAGCAGCTACCACCTTTTCTAGCTCTTCAGAGCAGAGGAGCGTTGTTAACACTCCTGTCTCTGATCCTGTAAGCCTACATAAGAAATCTCCAGCTAGTAAATCACCATAACCCATTCAGGAGCTTTATTTTTTATCATCATTTGTCTCATGTCTAAACAAAGAGTGCTAACAGCATCTCTCATATCCTCCATCCATGAACAGACACTAGGCAACATTTGGGGTTCTCTATTTCTAAGCTATAGTTTTACCATACAAAGCAATTAATAACAATGCTACACTTTATATCTTCAATCTAGAAGTCCAACTACTCTGTGGATATTCCCAGCAAGCTGAATTTTATGGCCCTTTCAGAGACCACAAGGAAGCTCTGGTGACTGACTGTACAGAGGACAAATGACCAGTGAAATGGCCTAGGTGAGCACTCCCTGAAACCTGGATGAGGAACAGCCATGAGGAGGAGTGGTGTTAGCGGCTTCACTATCTAGCGATGCTTGCTGCAATTCCCTTAAATTAAAAATCGACTGCTACTCCATAGAAACATCTGGCCTAGGATGTCTGAAGGCAGCAGAGATGGGACAGAGCTCAGAGAACCAAGATATCATAATAAAGAATTGCATGAAGTACACGGCGCCTGACACGCCCTCTTCCCAAATGAGAGCCACCCCGAATAAAGAAGGACTCCATATAGGATTCAGTAATCAGGAGGTCCTGGTGGTCTTACTAATACGTGGAAAGCTGAATTATTTGCTAGTGGACAAACAGTCAACCTCAGAGTCACTGAGGCCAGTTCTGGGAGCTTTCAGGGAATCAGTGCTGTGGCATTATCCCAGAGAAAGCTCCCAGCCCATGTTGTCTTTGTTCACACAAGCGCTTACTGGACAGGATCATTTTAAGGTACTGCTGACTCTTGATCCCAAGAAGACCAGCCTACCAATCCATGGTTCTGGCAGCCCACTTTGACTAACTTCACACAGAGAAGCTTCCAGAAGCTGCCAGGTAGTGCAGCCCACACACTTACAAGCCCAAGAGCATCTGGATGCCTGTTGCGATCGGCATAACACATTGAGGCCCAGAAAAGGCAGTCCAGACAACACTGTGGCCCAGGCCAACAATGTTTCTGGGATGCTAGTGAGGCAGGATTTCTACACCATACCACACATGGTGAAGTGCACGTCTTCATTGCTGAGGACAACGGGCCATACCCTCCCACGCTCACTAGAGGGGCCAGGCCCCAAGTGACCTGAGCGGTTGACGAGCTCCCCAATCCTGCTGCCAGTGAGGCAGTGCTAAGCACGTCTGCCTTCTAGCCACCTGGGCAGCCTTGAGCTCATATTTCCCTTGAAAACTAACAGATACTTCAGCTCTGCTGTTACACCAGCCACGTGACACCTGCCAAGGGTGGGCAGGGTGTCTTCAACCCTACATATCTTACAAAACCCAGAAAATTTTAGGCATGTAGAGCTGCAGGTAATGCCTAGAGCCACTAGCAAATGCCATACCTACAAACATTCAAAGTTTGTAGAATGTTTACCTAAGGCAGTTGCAACCCAGCTGGTCAAGAAATTCCTCAAGTCACTGTAGGTTAGCAAGACATCCACAAGTATTGCTGTATTGACTATAGCTGCGGACACTACCTGGAGAGTGTGCTACTCTTGCTGTCTGGATTTAGAGCTGAGACTACCCAAGCGGAAGCCTGAGGCATAGAAATAGACAAACATTCACTTCCAAAGTTACCCTCAAAGTTGGCAGAGGCCAGTGATACACAAGTTGTGCAAGTATCGGCGAAGGACAAAGAACTATGCAGATCTGAGGTGGTGTGGTGTGTCCTAAGAACAAAATTATTTTCTTGGAACGGATGTCAAGGATAAGAAAATTAATGAGTACCATGAAAAGAAACAAGTCAGAATGACACTGTAAAAGAAAGTGAATAAAATGTAAGAGAACATACAGACATTTCAACCACATTTTAAAAATCCATGCTCCCAGTGAGAAATTCAGCAGAGATTCTCAAAAATGAACCAAATAGAAACGTTAAATGAGAGCAAGTAAATAAGTGAATTGTTTTTTAAACAGACTTCTCACTGTAGCCTAGGTCAAGCCAGAGGAAGAACCCATGAGAATTAAGACAGATTTTTTTAAAAAAATCTCATTTATACAATCAAATATAATCCAAATGAGAAAAAAAGTATATGGAATTCATTTATGTAAATAAATATTTGCATTATTGCAGTTCCACAGGAACAGAGTGGACAGACCAATCACAGAATTTCTACTTAGAAATAATAAAAGCTGAAAATATTCAATATTTTACCAAGCCTATAAAAAGTCATACTAACAAATTTGTAGAACCCTAAAACAGTACACAAAATCTCTTTCACAGGTGCATTATACTCAAATTATTAAATGTCTAAAACACAAAGAGAAAGCTCAAAATGGCAAAGAAAACACATCAGGTCACATGAAAAGACATGCTCATTAGAATGACATGAGGTTTCTCAGAAGAAACCTTATAGAAAAGGAAAGAATGGAGTAACATATTCAGGATCCAGTAAGAATAAAAACCTGCCAAGATTATAGTTATTAATAGTATATTATTTCTGATAAAAATGAAGGATTAATAAAGACTGCAAGATAAGAAAAAAAGTAAAGGACATCACCAGCCACACCTTTAAAAATACCTAGAAGAGGGCCCTGGTGAGATAGCTCAGTGATCAAAGAGCCTGCTCAGGCAAGCAGAGGGACCAGGGTTCTATCCCCCTCTCTACATGCTGTGCCAGCCCCATCCCTGGGTGCTTGAGCCAGTCACAGGGTGCAGAAGTGGTGGTGATGCCTGTAATCCCAGGTCTGGAGAGGTCAAAAGCAGGGGGATCACCACGAGTCTGAGCTGCATAGTGAGACCCTATAATAACCAAACACATTTTTAAAAAATGCTCATTAGAATGCCAGAAGTATGTCTGTCATTTACATATACAAAATATAAAATTCTCTACTAGAATACAGACAAATGGGGGAAAAAAAAAAGAAACAAGACTTATTCATGCCAAAATCTAGCAAATCTCAAAGAAGACAGAGAGAGAGAGAGAGAGGAACAAATTATCAAATAAATTCACATAGTGATGAGAGTAATTTCTGAATTGTAAAAATGATCTTGAACATAAAAGGGTTAAACTCACTAAGTTAAGAAATAGTAACACTGTTACATCTAAAGGTAGAAACAAAATGTATTTCAACATTCCACTTTCATTAATGGGCATATCTTCTAAAAATTGAATTAGCATTTAGAACTTTTGTTTGTTTATTTATTTATTTTTATGGCCAGCTCAGCCTGCCCTGAGAGCAGGGCTGGAGCAGCATGTGGTGCCGGGGATCGAACCAAGGTCCCTGCAGCTGCCTAAGCTTTCCCAATCAGGCGCTTTAGACCACTGAGCCATCCTGCCAGGCCCCTGAATTAGCATTTAAAAGAATCGAAACTGAGAAAAACTCAGGACCAGATGGCTTCAGGGCCGAATTTTACCAAATTCTGAAAGAAATATTCACGAGGTATCTCAAAAAATTGAGTAAGAGGAAATTCTGCAGTTCATTTTATGAGACAGCATAATTCTGCTATCAGTACTGGAGATGAATACAACAAAGGTCATCAAAAAGGATAAAACAGCAAGATTAGTTGGGACTTTGCGCAGGGATGCAAGGACATCTTAACGTATGAAATTAATACATGGACTATTGCACTACAATAGAATGAAGAACAAATATTTTAAATCATTCCAATAAATTCATGCACATATTTAATAAAATTCACTTTTTTATGACAAAACTCTCAACATTAGGTATTAAAAATGAAGCTTAATGCAATGAAATTTATATATAGCAAGTTAGATCAACCTCATGCTGACTGGGGAAATACAGAACTCTTTCTTCTAAGATTTCAAGCAAGACAAGTAGTTATTCCACATCGTACTAGAAAATACTAATGTTAGCCTGAGCATTTATGCCATAATATATATATATGTATATATATATATTATATAATTATATGATATATATATATATATATATATATATATATATATATATATAACCCAAGTAGAAAAGAAGTCAAGTAATCCTTGTTTGTGAATGACATAATTTCATATTTTATGTTGGATCCAAAGTTGGTGAGAAATGAAAAATGAATTCAGAAAGTGGCGCCACACAAAAACGAGTAGCAGTTTTAGATTATGAATAAAACATTTGCTAAAAAATAAATCAAAATAAGCACTATCAGTCAAAATAGGTACTGAAAATACATGAATATCCAGGAAGAAATTTAGCAAAGGATCTCTGAAATAAAAATTGTAAAACACTGTTAAAATTAAATGGGACAAAAAAAAAAAAAAATGGAAATACAGCCCATGTTCATGAATTGGAAGAATTTACATTGTTGAAATGTTTATACTAACAAAAGCAATTTGATGATTCATTATGCTTCACCCAATAATACAGATAGCATCTGTCACAAAAGAAAATAACTTTAAAATTAATCTCTTAACATAAAAGATCCTAATTAGCCACACCAATCTTGAACAAAAAGAACAGAACTGGTATCATTATATTTGAGGTCAAAGTAAAGTATAAACCTATGCTAATCAAAGCAATCATGTTCCTATCATGAAAATAAATACATAGATGTAATAGCGAATGTAACAGCAATAAATGCACACACTTATAATCACTGATCCCCGATAAAAATATGAAAATGTACATTGCAGAATGGCCAGTTTCTCTAATCATGAATGCTGCAAAAACTTATACAAGTGTTAACCAGGTTTTCCTCACTGTGTCAAAATACCTGAGGGAAAATAGAGGAAAGGTTTATTTTGGCTCACAGCTTGTTTCAAACATTTTGTTCTGTGGTCCCTTGGCTCTATGGATAAAACAATTGCTAGAAAAGAAATCAGAAAAGCACTATTGTTCAAAATAGGTACTGAAAATACATGAATATTCGAGCTTCTAGAGTCATAGTGGAGTGAAATGTCACAATACAAGGTTACAAAATTAGAAATCTGCTCACCTTGTAACAGCCAGAAATCAGAGAGGCCAAGATCCAGAGAAGAGGCTGGAGATGAGACATAGTTTCCAGTCAGGAGTCATGGTCCACTTCCTTCAGTGGGACCTCATACCTTATTTTTAGCAGTTTCCAATTACACTATCAAATTATTCTCTCATCACTGAAATAACTCACTTGGAGACATTGGCGCTTTCTGGATCCAATATCCCTTGATGCTCATCAGCTGACGAGTACTAAGCTTCCAGCACACGAGATTTTGGGGGTATTTCAAGTCCCAATGGCAAAAAGAAGAATGAAGGTGAATCCACACCCCTGTCACACACTAAGTCATTTTCAAATAGATCACAAACAAAATTTTAAGCCCTGAAGCTGTGAATGTGCAGAAAGAAAATACTGAGAAGACACTGGAGCGAAACAGACAGCATAGGTAGTGCTTGTTTTGGAAGTCCTCCCAAAGCAGAGATTAAAAATGAAACCAAAAAAAAACAAGCAATGGACAAATGAGACCGTGCGACAGAGGAACTACAATGAAGGAAAAGGTGAAGAGACAGCATGTGCCACGAGAAAAGTACATTTTCAGATCATTAATATGACAAGACTTAGTGTCCAGAATATATAAAGAACACAAAATATTATCAGTAAAATATTATATTAAAATATCAATAAATTATTAACATAAATATTTCTCAAGGTAAGACACAGAAGTTGCCAAGAACTACTGAAAAAAGAAAAAAAAAAAAACACTCAATATCAGTAATCTCAAAGAATTATAAATTAAGACAACACGAGATTTTATCTTACCCAAGTGACAGAGACTGTGCAATAATCAATAAAACAACAACAACAAAAAAAAAAAAAAAAAATGCCAAAGGCTGAAAATAATGTGGAGAAAGTGGAACTTTTCCATTGTATTAGTGAGAATGCAAATTAAATACAGCCGTTCTAGACAATAATTAGAAATTTCTTTAAGAAAAACTAAAACTTGACCTACTGTAATGGTTTATGTCTAGTTGTCCCCCCAAAGCCTCAGGCAGCCATGGGGCGGGGACTTCTATAGATTGAGACTTGACTCGTGAGTCACTCAGATTATGTGTTTTAGTACAGATCTAGAGTTTGAGACTGGATCCATGATCTCTGGGATTATGTGTTTTAAGTATTTCTGGGATTATGGGTGTAGCCTAAGGCAGATAGGCTGAGGCGGAGAGTCTGAATATAATATAAAGAGAGACAGAGAGACAGACTGAAGCTGTTGCTCTCTGCTCCCCGTTTGGTCGGTTGCCTCTGTCGCGATTGTTGCAGTTTCACCACCACGAACTGAATGCTCTCTGCCCTGTTCTACTCTGCCTTGGGCCAGTTGAATACGGACTGAAACTCCAGTAACTGCGAGCTAAATAAACCTTTCCTTCCTTCATTTTGGGTGTCAGGTATTTGTCCCAGCAAGGAGTAAAAAGTAGCTAAGACACTAATGAACATAATACTGAAACTTTGAGTCAGAAAACTGAGCAATTGAGGTCTTCTGAGTCAGAAAGTAAGTGGTAAAATGATCTCTGCTGACAGATATAAAACCAGTTTCCACAGTAAACACTAAAGATAGTATGCAGAGGATGTCCTAGATAACTTTCTGTTGCCACTTGTCATTGAAACGAAAAGAGGAAAGGTCAATTTGGATCATAGTTTCAGAGGAACAAGCCTAGGGTCAGCTCTGTGCACGTGTTAGATCTATGGCTAGACAGAAGCAGCAGGAAGGTGATAGGGTGTGTGGAGGAAAAGATGCTCACCTTATGGTGGACAGGAGATGGAGAGAAGAGAAAGAGAAATGATCCAGACCAACACGGACTTTTACAGAGCACATGTCAGTAGCTCACTTCTTCAAGCAACCCCGCACTGTCTGCCTTTCCACTGCCCCCCCAGTAGTCTTTACAACTGAGGAAGCCACGTGGGCATGAATCCATTGATGTGACTGGAGCCCTTCTGAGCCAATCACTGCCTTACCTCTGAGCTTCACGGTGCTGGGGGCCGCTCCCTCAATTCATAGCTAAACCTTCACACAAAGGAGCATTCTGATAATGCTAATAAATAAATGCAGCGAATTTCCAGGATATAAGATAATTATACCAAAGTCAGTTGTTTCTGTACAGCAATAATGCAGTAGTTGAGAAGTAAACTGACAAAACAATTACATTATGAAGGGATAAAAGTGCATGAAATAGGGTACATTTAACAAGGGATGAAAGATATACACTGGAAATTGTAATATGTTGAAAGAAATTTCAACAAAATAAAAAATCCATATTCAGATTAAAACTTTTACACAGCAATAGTCATTAAACTTAGTGAAAATATTGACTGTAGAATTGGTGTAGATGTACACAATCATACATAGAAAAATTACATCTCCAAAATGTATAAGAAACTCATACAACTAAACAGAAAAGTAAGTCAATGAATGTGACAGACAAAAGATATGAACAGATATTTTTTTCCAAAGACACACAAATGATCAATAAATATGACATAAATTTTTTCCATATTGCTACATTTTTAGGGAAATACAAAATTTTTAAAGCCTTTCCCTTGTTAAAATGACTACTCTTCAAACAAAACAGGTAGAGACAAACATTAGTAAGGAACTCAAGCTGATCTGTGTACACTGTTGGTGCGATATAAAATGGTGCAGCCTCTATAGAAAATAATATATAGTCTCTTTCAGAAATTAAAAATAGGATTACCATGAGACCCAGAAATTTACCTTCTTAGTATTTCAGTCAAGATCACAAAGAAATATCTATATTCACATATTCCCTCACTATACTTAATGTATACATACAACCTCAAATATGATGCCAGGGACTGTCAAAAGTCATACTCAATTCAAACAAATAAATCTATAATTTACATTGGGCTTGAAATGATGAATCAGGAAGATACTATTCCTCATCTTTAATATCCTGAAATTTAATCTTACATAAAATGGGACCCATAATGAGATTTTATTTATGTAGCTATTATTGGTAAATGTATTACAATTTTATTTATGGCACAACGTGAAGAAACCATGGCATCTGAATTCTCAAGTAGTGAAGGAAATGTTGGGTAAGGTTCTTCACCTTTTTGCTGCCTCTATTCCTACAATACTGATTAGACAACAGTTGTAAAATGATAAGCAAGGTCTAACATCTGAATTTTCTTGTCTGCAAATTAGATGCAACTTGTAAATGTAGTATTTATCTAGCTCTTGCTACTTAGTAGGTATTGTGGTGAATGTTGTACTTATATTCTTCTCTCTAATATTTACAATGACTGTACAGTATGCACTTGAGGGTTAAAGAAATGAGTTTTCACGAAGCCTCATTCCAAAAGCTAGGCCCTTCATCACTCCTGCTCAACTGCTGAGGAAGCCCCGTCTTCTCTATGTGTAATCTATACCTCAATTAATTCCATATTGGCGCCATGTGAGTAATAGGCAGTCAAAATAATGAGCTTCAAGCTGGCTGGGGCCCAGTATAAGGTCTCCCAGGAGATTGCTGGCTTGGTGTCAGTGGCTCCATATGGGAAACCCGTACAAGCCACCTGCAGGGGTTGATCTTGGCAGTGTATTTTCCCAGATGGAAACTGAAAGTGAACAAAACCAAATTGAACAGCTTAAAATGACTGAATTCAAGTTCTGTTAGTTTAAATTACATTTTTTAAAAGTTAAAGATCCAAAGTAAAGGAACATACAATTTCCTACTTAGAACATTTTCCATGCTTCCTTTGCATATTGTAACACTTATCAAAGGCTGATGATAGTTAGAAAAATAATTCCCTCTGCAGTAATTTCTGCTCCCTTCATAGCCATTTTCATGGTTTCTTCCCGAGGTGTTTGTACGTTCTTCCTACTTTTGTCCTTATTTTGCCTACAGATACCGGGTATACCAGGCATTCTTCATCAGCAATGAAGGTAATAAAATCTCTTTTTCCTTCTCCATAATGGGTGACCCCAGACTCTAAGTGCAATTAAGACTATTAATAATTAGGAATTAGCTATAGAAGTTAGGCTACTCCCCAACCCCTGACTCAAGTCTACAAATTTCTAGGCACAGAGAATTGCAATCAGCACTGAGATAATGTTTTTCTGCCACATCTCACAAAAATAAAAGGACACTATTTGTGATGGGTTTGCCCTAAGCTACATCTTTATTCCCTTAATCATCATCTAATTGTGCAAATCTGAGCAATTCATATAATGTTTCTAACATGCAACATCATCAAATATGGGGGTAGAGAGGTAAAGATAGTGAGATGGACGAAGAACAACTTTAATAAGTGAATTGTTGAGAATACTGGTACCAAAGCTCGTATTTCTTTTGAAAGACTTGCCTTCCTTCAGCATGGGCTTTCTCTATGTGATGTGAATTGTGATGGCTGGGAAACTCTCTTTCTAACATTAGATTTATAAGTTCTTCAGCTTATGAGTTCCTTGGCGAGTGCTTACTTCTTTGATGCTGATTCCCTCTTGGTTTAAAATGTTTTATTTAGATTTGGAATTGTATAAAGAGCAATGCAGGGCTGAGGAGGTAGCTTGGTGGGCTAAGTGCCTGCCTGGCAAGTGCAAGGATTGGGGTTCAGTCCCCAGAACCTCGGGAGTGCTGTGCTGGCCAGAGAAACAGGACATGGCAGTTCATGCCTGTCCTCGTAGCTCTGGAGAAGCTGATACAGGAGGATCACTATGATTCCATGCTGCAGATTGAGACCCTTTTCCAAATAAACAAAAGATTTTTTAAAAATTGTTAAGAAGGACAGTGCAATCTGTTGGCTAGGACAGAATATAATCACACTTAATCTATGTTACAGAGATCATGTGCGAATATATAATCAGAAGAGAAAGAATTACCACGTAGGAAAGAACAAAGATAGCCATTCACATTTGAGAGGATCTCACCAAATGACTCCTTCGAGAGAAATTTCTGAAGCTGTCAAAGAACTTCACAACTACCTCTAAGATATTTTTAAGTTATCTTTCTTCACCACACCTCACATTCTTAAGGAGGGATAGCAAGCATCTGGCAATAAAAGATACACATATAGTAAAACAAATATTGACATAATCCAGGGATGGCACTGAGACTGGGAGAGAATGACACTAACACTAACACTAGTTACTGTAATTGAAAATTAAGTTTGTTTGTTTATTTATTTATTTATTTATTTATTTATTTATTTATTTATTTTTGTTAGTATTATGACCAGCTCAGCCTGCCCTGGAGATGGGGCTGGCACAGCAAATGGTGCCGGTGATCGACCCACTGTCCCTGCGGTTGCCTAAGCTTGCCTAAGCAGGTGCTTTAGACTGCTGAACCGTCTCACCCGCCTGAAAATTAAATTTAGCTCACAAATCCTTTATGGGGAAGATAAAGAATTGCTTTTGTGTTAAGACTTCTAATGAAATTATAATATCTTACTCATTCTTCCTGCTTAGGAAAAATCCTCAAATTCTCTGGGTTTTCTGAGAAGAAAATCTCCCCGTCCTCAGAGAAAGATTAAGCAGAACAGGGGCCAAGGCGGAAGGAAGGAAAGAGGCCCGCCCATTCTTCAAGACCAAGAGAAACACACTGGGAAGCGGAAGAACAATTAGCCTTTAGGAGGATAGAGTTTTGGAGGTGTCAGCTGCCTTCTGCAACAGAAGCATTTAAGATGCTCCCACCCACAGCCCCGGCTGCAGGGGACAGACCGAAACGCAGGGAGGCTGCCTCTTGCGCCTTGCAAGTGGAGTTATCTTGTCGCAGGGCTTGACCTCTGGGCACCAAGGACAGACGATCAGCATTCAACAGTTGTCATCCTTCAGCCACAGTTGCTGGTCCAGCCACGATAACTAACAGCAAAAGGACCGGCCATTTTCCATCATCCTGTCTGCACTCGTAAAGTTTAAAGCTCTTCCTCTGTACAATAACAGACATTTCGTTTTCTTGGGTGATGTGCACTCAGATCCAGGCTTTAATTAATTAAAATGAAAATTTTTAATTCATTTAAAAAAATCAATGTGTTTCTCCCAAGTGGGTGACATAGGGTAAATTCGTACATGCTTTACATATAGACTGATTTGCACCCTCAAAAATTTTTCCTTTGCAATTCCCACATTTGTGGTCTACCAAATGTTACATCTCTGCCTTCTGCATAACTATCTGTTTATTTTTGAAAAGAAGCTGCTTTGGAGCATTTAGATAGTGGAAGCTGTAAGTGGAAATCTTATTTCCAAAGATGAAGTATTTTCAGTCTTGAATATTCAGCAAAAAGTATGTAATGTCACGCAGAGGAGAGATGCAGGAGGTATGGGCCTTTATTTGAATATCAACAGCTTTTCTAGTGGTTTTGTGAATAACTTTGCTGCATGCAAATTATTTGCATAGACCCCCACCTGCCCATCCCCCGGGATTAAATCCCATCATATTTTCCATTAAATAAATTATCAGATCACTTTTGAATCAAGCCTTTGTGCAGATGTCAAGACAATTTGGTGTTAGACATCTAAATGAAAAAGGTATGAATTGCAGAAATCTATCGGCTAACACTATTATAACATTTATCATCAAAAATAGTACTTATTTCAATTAAGTAGCAAAATATTAGTGAAGAGATTAATGAACAATTTATGGACAAGTCAAATGTAGAATTGTTTCAACTGCAAAGAGAAATAAACAGATATATATCTGTATGGTATGCATGAAACATTACCAAATATTGCACATGATTTTATTACTTAGCAGGCCAGGCAGGAGCAGTCTTGGGATCTGTGGCACATCCTTGTCATGCACTCCTGCCCAGCTGCTTGGGGTCTTTCGGCTCCTGTTCACGCCTCTCCCATTGGTGCCATCTCTGCCTCAGTGCTCCCTGTCAGGACCCCAGCTGTGGACTCCTTACTCACCATTGAGATACACCGCTCTCCCGCATAACTTTGGTGAATAGCAAACAACTGGTGTATCTTTAAAAAATAAATAAATAAATAAATAAATAAATAAATAAAAAAGTCTACTCTGTCGCCTCCCAACATAGAGTTTCTTTGGAGGAGTTTGTGTGGTTCTCTGGTGGCCTGGATTTAGAATCAGCTGTATTTATTCAAGTTCGAAGCATGTCCACGAGCTGGCTCTTCCATTCTCTTTGCTTTCATTCCCGTCTTCCTTCAGTCCTGCTCTCTGGTGTTGCACAGACCGGCAACATTGTCTCAGGGGACACTCTTAAGACGCTCCTTTCTGTCGACTCGAGACTCCAACAAGACCCTCAAAATATTTGTCTCTGTTGTTTATTCAATTTTGGAGATGTTATTAATTCAAAACATACTGTCATTCTTTCCTTAATGTAAAAAAATCCATTATTTTCACATTACTTTCTAATACAAAGATTAAATATTTTACTTTAAAAATTTTCCTCTTGTTAGCACGAATTTTTTCTTCTTTATTTATTATTTATTTATTTATTTTTTGTCTTTTTGAGACAGGGTCTCGCTATGCAGTTGAGGCTGGCCCTGCGCTCACTTTTGTAGCCCAGGTTGGTCTCGAACTTGCACCAATCCTCCTGCCTCAGCCTCCCAAGTGCTGGGATTACAGGCGTGAGCCACCACTCCCGGCTTTCTTCTTTATTTTTAAGAGAACAAAAAGACAACAAAAAAGATGCAGAATTTCAAAAAAAGATGATAAGAAATCAATAATGGTTATTATATTGCATATTATTATCTTCAAAATAGTTATCTCAGATTATCAGATATAGGCATAAATAATTGATCAAACAATATAAGCACTAACTGTTCCTTTCAATGAACTAATAGAAATTAATAGCACAGTCATCTTGCCTGATTTCTTCATTGATAATGTTTACATGGATTTGGATGAGTGGATTCCATTTTCTAATACAATTAATTAATTAATTAATTAATTATTTTCTTTCTTTCTTTTTTATGGCTGGCTCAATTTATTTATTTATTTATTTATTTATTTTCTTTCTTTCTTTTTTTTATTTTTAATGGCCGGCTCAGCCTACCCTGAGGGCAAGGCTGGCGCAGCATGTGGTGCCAGGGATCGAACCGCAGTCCCAAGCTTTCCCAAGCAGGTGCTTTAGACCACTGAGCCATTCCGCCGGGTCCCTCTAATACAATTTTTTGAAACACATCCCAATTTCAGTAAACCATCCAAATTAGAGATAATGTTATAAAATAGAATGACAGCAGGTGATTTAATTTGTATTACTTCTTATTGTAATATACCAAAAACTTATATTTTCAGATTGTCATTATTGTTGAAGGAGATGAGTAAGAATAATTTTTGTTTTTCATTCACATAGTGTCAAGTTTCAACAATAAATGCAGCACTTTATTACTTATTTGGTCTTTATTAATGTAACCCTTAGTAATATGAATGACTTGTGAAAGTATCTTCCCTTATGTCTAAAAGAGCAGTGCTTTCACAGAAAGCGTGTGTATCTACACAGCACCTTGTGGGACAATAAAAATATTCCATTGCTTTTGAAAATAGAGGTAAGCCAGGAACTGACTACTGAAAACCATTGCTCTGCTTGGAATATATTAAGGTGGTGGTTATTTGCTCCTTCTTCTCAGATCCTCAAATGGTAGTGCTGTTCACAGGGTAACATGAGGATTTAAGTTTTAGCATCTAATACTCTCCATATAAAACTGTGAAATAAATCCCCTTTCCCAGTAGCTTTTCTTCTGAAAACCTTCCATGCCTCCCCAGTAACTACAAGAGAGGTCCTTACTCTATTAAGTAGCTCAGAAGCTACCATCTACCTTAACATACCTTTCTCTTCTTATTTGCTCTATTCTGCTCATATCCTCCATAACAAGATGCTTTCATTAGTTAAATGGCGATTAGGAGTTACCTGTATTTCTTCTCGTTGTGTACAGCCTCATGAGGCAGGTATTTATGATTTCCTGTTAGATGGAAGAGGACATTTGAGCTTAGAGATATAGTACTTAGAAATACTTAGAAAAGAGTGTATCTCTCTCTTTTACCTTGTGTCTTCAGTATACATACTAAAGACATAATAAACACAAGCTAGGGTGAAATAAAATGAATAGGCAAGGTTTGTTTTTATAAGGCTGGTATAAATTTCATAAAGAAAGGTTGTTCGAATATGTGGCAAAGGAGCATATCTTAGAATATCCTTATGAGACAGTACAGCTCAAGCAATCCTGCTTTGGAGTCAGTGAAAACGAAGCTTGGAACTTCTGCCTGTTACTTATACATATGCAACTTGACTACTGCTCTTTGAGGACTCGAATACAGTATGGCCTTTGACAGAAATGAAAGCAGTGCTATTTCTTTTTGATCACTCACACTAAAGACACTTTAAAAAGAATTGTAAGATAACTGTTGAAAAATCAGTTTTCCTTTGAAAGGCATCTTCAGGAGTATCCGCTGATTGGAGCTACTGCAAAGTGAACATGAGCTCAATGAGATTCTATGTATTATTATTATTATTATTATTATTATTACTATTATTATTATTATTATTTGTACTTTTTAGAGAAGGGCCTACAGGCTGTTCAGGGTCTCACTAGTACATCAGACTCATAGTGATCCGCCTGTTTACAGCCTCCCAAGAGTTGGGATTACAGGCACGCACCACCACATCCAGTCTCAACTGCCATCTCAGTGTGCCCTGGAGGTGGCGTTGGCATGGCAAGCCCCAGGGATCAAATCCTTTGCCCCTGTGCCTGCTTGCAGGCATTTTAATCCACTGAGCTACTTGGCCAGCCCTAGATTCTGTGTTTTAAAGTAAGGCTGTGATGCCAGTGAATATGTATATCCTCTAAATTTCAGCAACTCTTACTTTGTTATTCTTCCAATAAATCCTCTATGGCTTTAACATTTATTTATCATTTGCTCATTGTTTATACTGTCCTTTAGCTCTTTCTCACATTTATACTTTTTGCTAATACATTTATAAATGAAGGTCACACCACTGTAGAGTTTCACCAGATTCAGTATCAAAAATAATCACTTACAGGGGCCAGCAAGATAGCTCAGCAATCTAAAGCGCCTGCTTAGACAAGCTTAGCCATACACTGAGGAATCACAGTTGGATCCTAGGTACCACATGTTGTGCCAGCCCAATACACAAGATGGGCTGAATGGGCCATCATAAAACAAATAATAATGATTTACAGATGAAGGAGGTATTTCCAATGCAAAGCATACTTTTACCCTGCATAGGTCTCCATATGTATGACTGACAAAATTTCACTCTAGGCAGTATCCATAAAGCCTCTTTGTAAAGCCTTAAAATTCATTACTTACAATCCCTGTTCTATTTTTTCATCATGTTAATTTCCCATATTTATGGTATCTATGTAGAAAGGAGGGATAAAAAAACTTCTAAATATCATGGGAAGATAATTCTTTGACATTAACTTTTCTGGGATTGATTTTTAGGTTATCACAGCAATAGTTTATCCTATGAACCCAAAAACAAATTGGCTATTTTATATCACACTTAATAATACTGTGTAGCAATTGATAAAAATAAAAAGACAGCACAAGTGGCTGACACTGACAAAAGTTCTACAAAACACTGTACATAGTTTTAAGGTAAATCCTGAGGGGATCTGACTGACCTTGTGAGATACAAAAGTTACATGTTTTGCTGTGTAGGTCTTGCTTTAACTTGGGCTTAACCACCCAGCAGAAAAGTTTAACCACTAGGGACAAAAAGCAAAGCGAGATTAGTATGCTGAACTGTAAAAGGCTCAAGTCAGCAGCTTCCAACATTGTCAGTTCTGCCAATAACCCACTACAAAAATGGAGTATAGGACTATGCATACAACTAATTTCTGTTAGCTCAGTGAGAAGAAATATTTATACTAATAGTGTTTAGAAAAATTATCATGTCTACATCTTGTAATCTGAACAACTAATATAAAGACAACAACACGTATTGTATCAGTTATTTTGGCTGGCCTACTAACTTGCTTTGAAACTGTCTCAATGTTATTTCGTATGAAAAGCAATAAAAAATAAAAAATAAAATTATGCTTTAAAACTAAACAAAAAAAGTTAAAAATACTGTTTTCAGAAAGAAAAAGAAAAGTGAGAAACAGTCATCCTTTTGTCCATCAGTTTGAATCGAGACAATAAAAACAAATGCAGAAGAGAAAAAAGAAAAATTCTTTATACATATTTGATATGTAAGTTATATATTTGATAAATAGTTAATATCTAGAATTTATAAAGAACTCACATATCAATAACAGAACAAGTAACTGCAATTTTTAAAATGGACAAATGATCCGGTCAGACCTTATACTTGCCAGGCAGGCATTCAGTTTTAAATAACAACAATTTCTTTTCATGTTACTAATTATACTATCACTGGGATCTTAATTTGAGTGCTTGCTTTTATTTTCTAAGTATTTCCTTTTCATAATATACTTTAACTTTACAAATCTTCCGTATAAAATTTTGGTTATACAATGTTTACCCTTTAAAACTGTATCTGTTTGACTTAAATTCAGTGTGGATATTCTAGAATAATGGTTATTAAAATTTGGTTTTGATTTTTAAAATAATTTCTACCTTGTGGAATTTCTTAAACCTTTAATCTTGTAAAATGTAGAATCAATTCTTATAACATTGAATAGCATGTAAGAAAAATGCATGTTATTTGTTACACAGAAGTTTATATATACAGAGAAAAGCTAAATTTTGTTAGTTCAACCCTATAATTTCTTATTTTTGTCTTACTTGATCTGTTAAGACCCAGGACTGGATCAATTAATAAGATCAAGTTGCCTGTTGATTCATTTTTTGAGAATTTTATTTATAATGTATTGGAATGTTTTATATTGATAAAAAATTATGGCCCCTATCTTAGTTACTTTTTACTCGTTGCTGGGACAAATACCTGGCGCTCAAAATGAAGGAAGGAAAGGTTTATTTAGCTCACAGTTTGTTCAGGTTTCAGTCCATATTTGGCTGGCTCAAGGCTGAGTGGAGCAGGGCAGAGAGCATCCAGTTCATCACAGCAGAACAGCAACAAAATGGTGGCAGGGGCAGCCAACCAAACAGGGCAGCAGAGCAACAGCTCTAGTCTGTCTCTCTGTCTCTCTTTATATTCCTATCAGGATTTCTGCCTTAGGATATCCGCCCTATACCACACCCATAGTCCCAGCCCTACTCAGACCGATAATCCCATCAGTACTAAAACACATAATCCTAGTGACTCATGAGTCAAGTCTCAATCTAAAAAGTCCCTGCCCAATGACTACATGAGGCTTTAGGGGGACAACTAGACATAAACCATAACAGCCCCAAATTACTTTTTCACATATTGTACATTATATCATAAAATAAAATTTGTAGCCTTGCTTAATATTTTGGCCCTCCACTGCTCTCTGTAGTCTGTTAACCTGGCAGAAAGTTATCCATCGCTTTACTGTTGACTACTTAATACCTTTTGCACAGGATCAGTTTTATTCCACAGTTGTATTTTATTCGTACCTCAGTGGGAAATTTTTATTTTCTCTGAGGAGTATCCTCCCAAAACAGGTAATTTGGGGAAATCAGTATATTTGTATGTGTGTTTTTTGCTTAACATTTTAATGTTTTTTTATTTCTTATATAATCTCATTCTTTCCGTCTTTCCTTTCATCTCATTTTCTTTTATGGATGGTTTGTAAGGATATACTACTTGGAATATGTTTGTTATTTTATATTGATTTGCATTCTGAATGTTCTTTTAAGGTCATATTTTTATTTTTTAATTTTATTATTACTTTTAATAAGAGATAACAATATGAGAGTTTCAAAACATGCTAGCAGAGCATTCACAATAATTTACACATTGCATATTGTTGTCCTCATAAAAATTATACAAGGCACAGGGTGTAGAAGTGATAAATTTTCTAATTGATATTGGCAGAGAAAAAGGAGAAAAAATTTTCTTCTCTTTGACTAAGAGGAAGTATTGTATACATAGTCTAAACTTTCATAATAGCAGTGGGTTACCGGTGAAACTGGCAATGTTGAAGGCTGTTGAGTTAAGCCTCACCATAATAATCTAGCAATGTTGAAGGCTGTTGAGTTACAATTCACCATAATCATCTAGCTCTGTGTTTTATGCCTCATAATTAAGCTTTTTCTGCTGGGTGATTGAGGGCAAGTTAAAGCAAGACCTGTCTAACAAAACTTTCATCATTTGTATTTTCCAAGGTCGAATATCCTCAGGATTAACTTTGGAACCAAATACAGTGCTTTGTAGAATTGTTGTCAGTGTCAACCATCGGGATGAGTCATGGCCATTGCTTGACCAGTTTGCTCTCTGTGAAAGCCCGAGAAAATGTTTTCTCCCCAGGTGACTCTCCCTAGGCACGCTATTCTTCATTTATCTCTTTCCTCTGAGGTCCCATAATCTCCTTGACCAGAAAATTTCGGAAACCACTGAGTTATAGGATGTTAAAGCACAAATTCTCTTATGTCCTGTGTCCTCACTGACCTTGAAGGGCTAGAGTCAAAATGATGGCTATCCTTTTTCTTCAATTTTTGGTCTGTTAACTTACATTCTCAAACTTCCAACAGAGAAGCTTCGTGATATTATTATTGTATAACATAGGTACTTGAGCTCAATATCACTGCCGTTCTGAATATGAAACATTTTAATTTTATTAATGTCAAGACTTAGCTTGACATTGGTATTTTCCTTCAATCATTGATATTCTAATAAATCTCTATAGAATATGATGGAAATCAAAGACTTTTGAAACAACACTAAAACTACACTTGGAATGCGTGTAATTCTGAACTTTTAGATGTGTACTGCTTCTAATGTAAACTCAGTTACTGCTATACTTTCAAGTAAATGGTTGGTTAACAAAAAAATTAAAAAAGGGTATTAATTGAAAATAAGAGACTAGGCAAAATGTCATAGGCTTGACAGGCTACAATTTTCTACATCCTTAGATTTCTAAATCTCTGTGTTAAAGTCATATTTTGAATTACTTTTTTATTTTATTTTTTCCTACTATTTTGCAAGTTTTAAATACCTGTTTTATTTCATTGTTTTAAAAAAATTTAATAGACAAAGCCAGCATATAAATATGTAAATAAATACCTTTCTAAGTACTTTGTTCAAACACTGCGTGTTTTGCCTTGCTCTTTTTGCTATCGTTCTCATGTGTCTCAATTCTCCTTTATATTTCTTACATCTACGAATCATTAGTGTTCCAGGAAGCTCAGACCCATTTAAATTTCCCCACACAGGCTTCATACACCTCAGGTCTCTTACTCATATAATCAAGGTCATACCTTACTGCAGAAGGAACTTTAATTCTGTCTGAACTACATTTAGACTTTCCTCTCCTAGCATATATTTGATTGCCTTGAAATGTAACTTTTCGTTAGGGGAGAGGGGTTCCCTTCTTGGTGTGTTGTGCAGGCTCTGCCCCTGGGGCACACTGAGATAGCAATTGAGTCTGCACATGATGGCCCACCTATAATCCCAGTGCTTGGGAGGCTGAAAACAGGAAGATCACTATGAGTCTGATCTGTGCAGAGAGACCCTGTAGACCCTGTACTAAATAGATACAATGAAAGAAAGAAAGAAAGAAAGAAAGAAAGAAAGGAAAGAAGGAGTAAACTTTTTCCTTTTCATCCATAAAATAATGTTCCTCCAGCAGCATACCTCTACATCTTTACATCTTTAGCTGTTTTATTTCTTGCTCTCTCTGTATATTGATATTGATATCGATATAGATATAGATATAGGTACAGAGATATAGATAAAGAAATTTGTTACAACGTCTCAGTACTCAGTGAAGGCTAGCAGTGATCCTCCTGCTTTCAGCCTCCCTGCCTGGTGCTGGGATCACAGGGGTGTGCCACCAGGCCTGTACATTGGTTTGCTCAGCCCACCCTGGGTGCAGGGCTGGTGTGGCATGTGGTGTGGGGGATCAAGCCCCAGTCCCTATCCTTGTCTAAGCAGGACCTTAGTCCACTGAGCTATCTCACCCGCCCTTACCTGGCAATATTAAAGGTAATGTTTCTCTGGGTTCCTTCTTTGCTGCCATTGAGAGTTTTGCTAAGTGTGATTCCTACCTTGACTTGATTTAGCCCTTTGACAATTTTTCATTTTATTGTCACCTTAAAAAAAGTTATTTTACAATAAAAAATTGAAACTTGAAAAAAAAAAGTTATTTTAAAAGGTATTGTTTGTTTTACTGGGAACATAATCCAGTGGATGTCAAGTTAACTGTAAATAAACCAACATATTGATTTACACACAGATTAAAAGTTAAGCTGTCTGTTTGTTTAACAAAATTATTCAACTTCTAAATGGTTCTAGGCACTGGAGATACAGAAGTAAATTAAAACAAAGTCCCAACAGCATGCACCTATATTATAGAAAATAGGTCATGAACCCATAATATATAAATAGGTCTGGAGAGCTGCGTTTCTTTTATGTGTTTCTTTTATGTTAGAGGTCAGTCTAAGGTGAACTTCACATTAGGTCCAGATAGGAGGAATTGGGACAAGTAAAACAGTAAAGAGTTTCAATGCAGTAGTTGTTCTAAAGGGGAAAGTGAACCGGAAGCTAAAGATGTCACTAAGTTTTAGTTCTACTGTACAGGGACTTCAGCCTAAGCTGTCCTGTCACCTTATTCTGCCAATGAGAAGAAGCACCAGAAAGTACATAATTTATTATAATTTTCTTTTCTAATTCAACTCTGTATCATTATGAACTTTTCCTACCAATTCAATCCTTTTTTTTCACTGTGGAGTCACACTTTCCAGACACTGAATTTTTGAGCATATGAATATTCTCAGCAATGGGTGTTTAAATTTTTTCATAACATTTTCCCCATGAGTCAAAGAGAATGTAATGCATGTCCCAAATTTCTAGCTTTTGCTATATTACTCATGCTTTGAATGAATTTACATTTTAAAGAGGTATATAATACAATTATATAGTACTCTTTGCATGTCTGACATATTTTATAAAAGCATAACCACCACAGTTAATGAAAACTTCATAAGTATCTGTATATAAAAATATATTTCAAAGACTCATATTTAGTTTGTTTCAAATAGCAATACTGTACATCAGCAGACTATTTCAAGGGACTTATTTTATCTTCATATACAATTTTAAAAGAAATACTGAGGTTGATCCCTGGTTCCTCCTGCTGCACTGGCCTCCAAACCAGGCATGATGGTGCATGCCTGTAGTCCCAGGACTGGGGAGACTCAGACAGGAGGATCACTATAAGTCTGAACTGTGTAGTGAGACACTGCATCAAATAAATAAATACAGGGAGATAGCCCAGTGGCATAAGCATCTGCCTAGCAAGCACAAGGTACTGAGTTTGATTCCCAGTGTCACAGATAGATGGATAGATAGATATTGAAAAAAAGATCTCATTTTTAATCCGTCTTTAGTGGTTCAATACCCAACTAATAGCTAGTACACTGCAGAGACAAAAATGTAAATTACGTGATGTACTACACTCCTGGGCATATGTGTTTTAATGGCAATCATAACATAATATAGTAAGTCCCATGATAGAAATTTATACAATTTCTCGGTGAGGATGAATTTAAAGTGATCCTACCTGGCAGGGATTAGATATGGGAGCTTCACAATGTTTCATAGCATGTTGGTTCATCTTACTGAGAGCTTAAAAAATGAGATATGAAATTTTTTTGGGGTGCTGAGCAAGCCATGCCATGACAATGACATAGTAAGGAAATCCAGGGTACAGGGCTCTGAATGCATATCAAAGAATTTTAATTTTGTTCTCTGCATAAAATGTGACACAATTTAACATATGTCAGACAAAGAAGATAACATATGCAAAGTCAGGAAGCTCCGGAAAAACACACATTTTCGAACACCAAGAAGGAGTTTTGTATGAATAGATAATGAGGTATTTAAGAAGTGGATTACCACATACGGGAAGTAGAAGTCAATTTAAAATGATTATGTATGACTTGCGGAAGAATATGGATTTGCCTTAAGGAACATTGTGAGCCCGAAAATATTTCTGCACAAGAACATTGGTACACTAGTCATTTTTAGGAGCTGCCCGTGCTGCACCGTTAACCTTTTCTTTTATTTATTTATTTATTTATTTATTTTTATTTTATTTATTTATTTATTTTTTTTCTTGTTTCAGAACCTTTGTTTATTCACTCATTTTTATGGCTGGCTCAGCCCGCCCCGAGGGCAGGGCTGGCGCAGCATGTGGTGCCGGGGATTGAACCGCGGTCCCTGAAGCCACCCAAGCCTTCCCATGCAGGCGCTTTAGACCACTGGGCCATCCCGCCAGGCCCCCAGTTAACCTTTTCCCATCTGGTTTGAGCCTGGCTGTGACGCACTTCCTGTGCGTCCTACGATGATGCACGACTCGACCCTGGCAGCAAGCATGCTCACCGGAGGGTTCCCCAGCTTTACGAAGGGTATCACTGTTGACCGTCCTTTTTCATCCAGGCTGACTGTAGGAGATCGTGCGTAGGGTTGGCGACCTTAGCTTCTCTGGGGTCCATCAGCATGCGGAATGGGAAAGCCACATCTAGGCACTTACTCATAGCTGGGAAGCTGGCTTTCGTTTCAAGCTTGTTGTAGCGACAATGGCGTTAGACTCTTAGGAGTCTGTAGCAATGGGAATAGTGATCCTCGCCTGAGATAGATGAACTATAACTGCATAACCAGAAAATCGAGTACTGGCAAGCAGAAAGCCGGCTTCACCGATTGAAAAGAGAAAAGCTATAATTCACTGAATTCCTGTATATAAAACCGTCATCAGCTGTAGTCCATCGATTGAAAAGGAGGTTGAGTCTTCCTGAGAAAGGACTCTTCAGAGACTGTCACATATCTATTAAATAACTACTTTCTGTCTCTCCGCCAAAGAAACCAATATCCTTTTATTAGCAACAGCTCACAGGAATTTCTCAGAGAGTAAGGGATAGAATCAGAGCTATGTTCTATCTAAACATAGGTTCTGAAATGCACAGGGCAATCATCAATCTGGAGGCTGGCAGAGACCGAGGGAAATGTGCAATTATGACCCAAATGTATCTCAGAAGGTAAGCGCGAGGTCAGTGGACATATTCTCTGGCCATCTCCCTGATCTCAAGTATATAAAGGGGATGGATGTTCTTAATAGCTGGCAGAAATGTCTATTGCTGTGACTAATGGGTAAATAGTTTTAAGCTAAGAAGAACCACGCAGCTGTTCCTAATGCTCTGCCCTCAAACTGCCAAGAGAGTTCATCAGTAGCAGTGCTTCATTTCAGGAGAACCTGCAGAGCTTAGTGCCATCAGCAAAAGCACAAGGTGTGCCGTGGGGGTCAGTTCAACTGTGTGATATCTCCAACTTCAGGTGGGTCATGAGCGTCAACGTGAAAATAAGATCTCTCTCTGTTGACTCAGCACAGCTGTGCTGGCCCTTGACCCTTATGAGAATGAATGAAGACAGCCCCTGGTATTATAGTTATAGCGCTGGGTGTAAAGGACAAATTCTACTCAGTTCTCGTCAGTACAGAAAAAAAAAAATAAATAATTGCTTTACTTGTGCTGTTAATTCTTCTGTTTCATATTGTATTAGTTGGTATGGATATTTAAGATCATAAAATTCTATCTATTATTGTGCTATCCCGCTGTCCTGATCCACCATGTGGACCGGACATGGTAAGGAGGAGGTTGAAAGGACCTGAGTAACTTTTCTGTAGTTTCAGAAATTGCCATACATGCCTCAGCAAGCTAACTACAACTTTTTATGTATCTAAACTTTTAATGTATTTGTATGTATTTGGGGTACATCTTGTGATGTTATTTCCCTTACTAAATATTTGTTTTAAACCCAGTATTAAATAAGTACCAAGCTCTCTGTTGATTTGCAGATGTGTTCCCACACAGGCTAAGTTTTGCTGGGCAGTAGCTGCCTGTCAAGAGAATCTCACAAGTTCAAGTCTAGCCAGGCATCTTGGTGAGTTAGTGAGGCCTGATCTCATCTAGTACATGAATGAATGAATGAATGAATGAATGAATGAGTAAGTGGCTGGCTGGTAATGTTGCTCACCATGAAGGTCCTGGTTTCAATCCTCAGTACTTAAAAAAATAAATTCATGTATGGTTCTACTACTTTCTGTTTTCATACCTATATAATCTCATTCTGCATGGGTTAACCTACCAAAATATGTTTAAATATGTGGTCATTTTTCATTTGACTTCTTTCAGTACTCTTATCTATTCATATCTTAGGCTGATTTTTCTTACCTCATTATACTTTCAGGAAAAACCACAATGGGTTCAGTTATTCAGTTCTAATAAAAATGAATTAACTTAAGAAAACTGAAGTTACAATAATTAAATGTTGAGATCAGGGAGATAACTCAATGACATAAGTGCCTGCCCCGCAAGGATAAGGTCATGCATTTGATCCCTGCTATTAAAAAAAGAAACAAAGAAAAAAAAAAAAAAAAACTTATCCATAGTAAAAGTGTTTTCACTTATTTTATACGTTCAACAACTTGTCACCATTTCTTTACAAATTATGCACATTTTGCATTAGGTTATTCACTAGACATCCTGTATTATTAACTTTTGTGAAAGTCATTTACATTAATTAATACTGTATTTCATAAATAATCATCAATTGTTATGGTAAGGATAAAAGAATCAAACAAAAGAATCAATCCTAAAAATGTAGTGTACTTTATGTCACGGAAATCTGCATTTTATAAACATCGATATACTTTAGGGTGCAGAAAGATAAACATCGTTAGCTCAGCAGACTGAGCACCTGATTAGGCAAGCATGGAGACCAGATTCAATCCCGGAAGCCACATGCCATGCTGGCCCCGCCCCTGGATGCACTGAGCCAGCCACAGAGGAGACTGGGCATGGTGGCTCATGCCTGTAATGCCAGTGCTGGGAAGGCTGAGACAGGAAGATCACTCTGAGTCTGAGCTGCATAGTGAGACTCTGTACAACATACATAACAAGGGAGAGAAAGATATAACAATAATCATGAAGGCTCTTTACATCACACCGAAAAAATAATTGAATGTAATGATACTAAACTCACACAGACAAGAAGCTCTAGACTTCTTCTACTGAGAATGTTTTCATTTGAACATATATATTTGTGATTCTAGAAAATATAAGTAAAATATACCTCAAAATTTCAAGGTAACTGATATTGCAAAGTATTTTAGTAAATTCAGTTGAAGGTAGCACAGATTCTCCAGTAAGTAGAAAGTCATTTCATGCCTTGGGCTTATACAGAGAAGCCAGAACTCAAAAGACTATTTTTGCAACAATTTGAATGTTGGTAATGTTAATTTAAACATACTCAAACAACTCATTTCTGATAATGTGTAACGGCGGCCTCCCGACCCTACCGATAAGATCTGTGGGCTTAAAAAATATGATAGCTGTTCATCCCTAAGACTGTACCATCCAGCCTAGAACGCAGTGGGTATTTCATTGCAGATGCCCGGTGTACCTGTAGTACAGGAGATGCTTCGAGGTCAGCATTATTTGAAATTCTTTCAGGGTTCATTTTAAAGGTAATGGTTTCAGCTGATGTTTATGGATTTATTCGCATTGTTAAATACTTTAATAAAAGTTGGAAAGGGCAGCTCACATTCTTTTGCATGTGAGACTAAATCCCCTAAGGAAAGAAAAAAAAAAAAAAAGAGAGAGAGAGAAGGATAACTGACCTAACTTAGCTTTTGTGGCTTTATTTGTTGAGGAAGTCCAAAGTGCCATGAGACTGATTAAATTAAATAAATACTTTGAGGTTGACACTCTGGGCAATTTGTTCATTTCTTTTTGCTTAATCCCCTTTCTAAGTACTGCAGAACCTCTGCCCTTGCAGACAAACATGACTACTGGTAAATTTTCACCTTTATGGAAACTGAGCTAACACTAGTTCCTCATTTAAAGAAATGAATGCTAAGTCTAGTGTAAATACGTAACAGCCCACTCCTGTTTGTGTTTCGGTTGGGTGGTTTAAATGGTTTATGAATTTTGTTTCCTCACATACAGAATCAGCTGATTCTCACTTTTCGCCTTCAGCTTGAAACTGCTAAGCTTATTTCCTCTGAATACAAATGGAATAAATCTGAATCACTTGAGAAGGGTTTTAAGAAAACATTTATTTTTAAATGTGCCTTCAACAATACATTTGCAAGCATTTCTCTGAGGGAGGGATACATTTCCCTAGAATGAACCAAAACAAAGAGGAAAAAAAAGCTACAACTCAGATTTTCCTTAGTGAAATTCAGGCATCTCTGGAACCCTAATTATAAACCTGTTTCTAACGATAGAAGATGAACTCAGCTTTTTTTTTTTTTTTTTTGCATAAGGTTGTTTACAGAGTAGTGGGCAGGAAACGAAGTAGAGACGATTCTTCACTATCATAACAAATTCTATGGGGTAGGAGAGAGATGACCTGCCATCAAGTTTCCTGAGTCAGAGTGAGCACTTCTCCTCGCAGGAAAATGCGCGTGCTGAAAAACAACGGGGTTTGACAGAGGAAAGAACAAGGAGGAAGAGAAATTAAGCATCAGTAGCCACAGGGTCTGCTTCGCGTGGGAATCCAGTGCACTCACGAATTTGAAATAGCTTATGCTTAATGTAAGGTGAATATTGTCCTTTGCAACAATTATTTTTATAACTAAATTAGGTCGTCCATAAAGGCTTGGTTAGCCAGGGACACTGGAATTATGTATCAGTGTAAAATCTCCAGAGAAGTCTGACCTGATACTGGTTTATAATTGAGATATTCCTCCTTCCTTCAGGGAGTAAATGAGTTGAATTTCAACTCTTTTCTTCCCTTCTAATTTAAGTGTCCTCTTTCTAAATGGTAATTTGACCCAGAACAACTTTAAAATGTCTGAGACATTTAGTAATTCCTCAAGGGGCTTTGATACCTGTGAGTCGTGGAGAATTCAGAAGGTAGAACAAGTTAATGACTTTTGGAAAAATATAAGTGATATGGTAGGCTTCCCTTCCAGGAAATCACTTAGCATAAAATCTAAAGGTCAGGAGCATACGGAAGTTCCATACGATTGCCTAGTACCATTCTTTAGGATTAAATATAGGAAATTTCTGAGTGCTTTTCCGAAAAGATCCTTTAATAAGCAAGCATCAGAAAGGCAGCAAGACAGAGGATCATTGACAAAGGATTAGGATAAGAACTAGAAGACAGAAACTCCAGGGTCAGATTTGTGGTGGATTCAGTTTATGTCTCTAACTAGGTTAGTTTGTAGGTGATGTCAGCATCCACCTTGAGCACCTCTGTGAAAGGACCGGAGAAAGTCGAATTTTAAGATTATGACCGATACTAATAGTTTGCCGACATGAACATACATTTCATGAAGAGTATAAATGAAAAGGAAGAACTGATGTGAGTTTACACACTTGGTGCACTGATGATACAGGCTGCTATGATCTGCTCACTTCTCTGGTCTTCGAGTCCTGTGAAGGTGATAGTTAATGTTACATGGATAACTTGCATGGGTCATTAATAATGTGTTCAACACTTTCATACTTTTAACTTTTCCTTAAGATGACACTTGTAAAGTGATGATTAGAATGCCATGCTTTTTTCCAAAACTCAGGGAAGGCATGCTGCAGAGCTCAGCCTAAGCAGCACGTGGCCCCATGACTCCTAGCAAGAGAAGTGAAAGCTGACCCTTGTCCAAGGGCTCTGTAGAAAGGAACCTGCCCCATGCTGCTATATCAGTTCTAATAGGACTCCCTAGGACAGAAATGCACACAGAGTGATCAGGTATTGCCTGTTTTATTTTTACTATGAAATACATATTTTCAGGCTGAGGCAGGAGGATTGGTGCGAGTTCAAAACCAGCCTGGGCTACAAAAGTGAGCTCAAGGCCAGCCTCAACTGCATAGTGAGACCCTGTCTCAAAAAGACAAAAAAAAAAAAAAAAAAAAAAAAAAAAAAAAAAAAAAAAAAAAAAAAAAAAAAAAAAGAGAGAAATACATATTTTTAGTAACATATTCTTAATTTTCATCTCTTTCAACTATCGAGTGTGCCCTTTATGAACTCAATGTTTTTCATTCTAGGGTAAGAAACTTGGAAAACCATATAATGTTCCGGGATGAAAGAGAAAGAATAGGTTTGGGACCTAATTAAAAGCGGGAATGCAAAGCAATTGCATCTTGAGGTATCACATGTATCATTTTTGGAAAAATTTCTTTTTCTTTTTTTTTTTTTTGGTCTTTTTGAGACAGGGTCTCGCTATGCAGTTGAGGCTGGCCTTGAGCTCACTTTTGTAGCCCAGGCTGGTCTCGAACTCGCACCGATCCTCCTGCCTCAGCCTCCCGAGTGCTGGGATTACAGGCGTGCGCCACCACGCCCAGCTTTTTTTTTTTTTTTGGAAGAATTTCTATGCAGACTTGATTTACCTGGTGTTGCATGGAGAGCTGCCACAGCACCAGGGCCTCACCTCTGCCTCCACACTCAGGACAGCTCTCTTTCTACTGTTCTAGTGTGTAACAGTTATCTACGTATCGCATCGTTCTACAGTCTCGCAAAGTAGGAGTCAGATACACAGTATTCTTACCAAATCCCAGTAAAGAAGAAAACATATGTCGTGTAGAATAAAATAGGAGATCTTCAGCATATGTGAAAGAGTCCAAGAAACCAAGGGTGAAGAGCGTGAATGATGGGAAGGGAAAGATTCAGAATGGCCGAGTGCCTGGTCCCCAATAAGCACCTTACATCATCACCTGAATGGAAAATTATAGCAAACACAGCAGTGACGTGGGGGAAGGGGTCAGGAGCAGAGGGAGGGAGGTGGGGAGTGAGAAGAGGAACAAGAAAGAATAAAGATGGGCTGTGTGCAGCATCCATTTCTCAAGGTAAATGTACCATTCATGTATCACAATTAAGTACTGACGAAATCTGATTCAAAATTAAATAAATAAATACTTTCAAGTGGTGATGAGAGAGAATTGGGATTAGAATTTGAGTACTTTTTGCTCAAAGAGAAGTTGAAGGACTGTTCTTAGTCTTCCGCTTTTTCGTGGGAAGTCGCCCCCCAAATATTAGTTCCTTTACATTATTTATTGAAAAAATAATAATAAATAAATGTATTATTTATTGAAAAATGTCAATATTCCCCCCTACACACACACAAAAAAAAGGCAGGTATAAGAAGCAGAGCTACCGGGGACACGAGAAAAAATAAATTTGTATTCATCAGCAGTCATTTCAATAATTATATCCATCTTCATATTTACATTTATATAATCAGATCCAACTACTTATAGTGAAGTGAAATTTCTAATGTAATGTAATTATTATCATCCAATAAAAGATAATCCTGAGTTGCACTCATATGCTTGGGAAGTATTACTTTTATAAGAATCCTTCATGAATCCCTATTATCAAGATTTTATTCCAACACCCACTTTGGTCAAGGAACATGTGTCATGCATACATAGAATCCCCAGACTCAACACTGACGTGATTTACAAAGCAGTTGAGTAAAGTGCCATAATAGCATAGAACTTAGCAAGTAAAAGTCTGTGTAGATATGCAACATAATATGCAATAGATCAAGTGAATGGTGTAAACTGAAGAGCTCAAAAAATGAATGTGTGATCTAAGAAAAAAATGCAAAATAATGCCATTTTGTTGCATGAGTGGGAAACATACTAGCTACAATAGTTTATCAGGAAAAATGAACTCTGAGATAGCAGCGAGACTTTCAATTTGGCCCTGTGACTTCTCATTCAATTTTATTTCAACCGCATCATTTAAGGAATTATTAGCCATAAATTCAACAAAATCCTTAAGATATTAATCTCTCAAACATCTGCTTTCCCTTCCACTTTGATCTCAATATCATTTTGTATCTGCACAAATAATGTTATATGCAGCCTATCATATTTGGTTAACATAATATCTGGGGATGATAAAATATTAAAGTTTGGACAGATTATTAATTCCTTCATGAAGTACCTTCATTTTCTCCCCTAGAAAAGGCCCAGTACAAGAGCTCCAAATCTGTTGTCAATTGTCCTTGAGGCAACGAGTATCCTCCATTTTCCTCTTCGTAAACAGGGGGTCAAAGCTTCAGAAACAGTTCCTTATTATTAATTATAACAATTCTTCTTGGGCAGAAATGCCACAAATCTATGTGTAGGACAGTGTGACTCACTGCTTAGTCAGTTACAGCAGCCAGACTGGAATGTGGACTTCCTAAGAGAGGCAGAAGTCCAAGGTACCGTTGTCTGGGATGGAGTTCTGCTAGCCCAAGAATGACCCTTTAGAGCAGCGGTTCTCAACCTGTGGCTCACGACCCCAGCGGGGGTCGGATGACCAAAACACAGGGGTCGCCTAAAGCCACCGGAAAATACATATTTCCAATGGCTTTTTAAGCCCATGCTACGCCATAGTGAAATGTTATTTATTAGAATTAGTAATAAATATTCCTCAACATATAATTACATATTGTTTTTGTGATTAAACACTATGTTTAAATTATGTGTGATTTGTAGCAATGAGAATACATAATGCATATCAGGTATTTACATTCCGAATTGTAACTGTAGCAAAATTACAGTTTTGAAGTAGCCACCAAAATTATTCTTTGGTTTGGGGTCACTGCAACATGAGAAACTGTATTGCAGGGCCACGGCATTAGAAAAGTGGAGAACCACTGCTTTAGAGAAGTCAGCTAGTGTCAGCTGGTCAGCAGGCCCCTGTTCTGTAGAGAAATATTTGCTATAAGTGGTAAATCTTTTAAAGGTGAGGACTGTCTCTGCACACGTCCCTCCCAATGTCTGCGCAGCCATATACGCTGCAGTAATGAAACCGCACAGAGGAGAACGAGAGGCTGATGGGGAACTAGGCTAAAATATAGCGTGAATAGCACAGACTTGAAATCAAAGCCTCTTGCCACCACTACTCAGCTGTAAACCACTGGTCCCGTGTAGATTGGGAGAGACGAGGAAATGGGTTAGGAAGGTGTAGATTGGGAGAGACGAGGAAATGGGTTAGGAAGAAGACAGCCTTAGGAAACACCCTCAGCATCTAGGTCCCGACTACACGTTTCACTGATACTTTGAGTGCTTAACCTCTCTTAACTTTCCCATCTTAAGACTGAGCCCAAAATACCCCCTCTTCAGAGAAGTTTGTCATGTGTTAGAAGGATTAACGGAACTGTGCTCTTAAGGCGTGGACTTGCACGCCGCAATCACCAGACAGCTGTTCATGCTCCTTATCATCATAACAGTTCATCTGACTTCTCTGCCTTCCCTACCTTTAAAATGGAAAAAATACATAATACATGGACCCAATTTGTTGATATTATAATTAAAGAATATGTTGTAGGTAGAGTCCTTAAAATAGTGCCAGTGCATAGTGGGCTATATTTAATCTATGAGGATTACTGCCATACTAGACATTGATTTTATTAAAATGCTATATTTTAAAATAAAACTGGTTTCCTGAGGTAACTCAGTGTCTCCTTAATGAGCTCATGGTTTCCCAAAGGGCACTGGCTTCTAACTGCAGCTGAGCTGTGGCATCAGAGTTCTCTCTGGTAATGCACTCTTCTAAGTGGCAAATTGGCCCACAGTGTTATTCAGGAGATTAAGGGTTCTTTAATGGTACACTTAGGCAAGAAAAAAAGAAAAATTTGTATTAGGCTCAACTGATTGTTCTCTCTTGTGTCACTTCTCATTTGGAAAGAATGACCCTTCTGGGTGACAGATTCATTGGGGAAGGTTCAGGGAAGGCATAACTTTGCAATGGAAATCGGTCGGGATCTAATCTGGCTCAAAGGAACTTATAGCAACTTAGTTTGTAGGAAATACTATTCGATTGTGTTCACAGGAAAAATGACATTCATTCCTTCAGCAGAATGTTTTTGCCTTGCTGAGCTTTTGATGGAGTTACCCCTATCTCTCAGTGTTTAGTCATAGATTTGGTCTACTGGGAAATTTAAGGAGACCAGAAAAGAAGAGTAAGTACCTCTTCTTAGTCTAATTTCTGCTATGAAAATCAGAGGCTTTTCCAGGGTCTCCAAATGTTCCTATTCTACCTTAAACAGAATCCAAGTTTAGGTTTTTTTTTGTTGTTGTTTGTTTTGTTTTGTTTTTTGTTTTTTTGCTGGACTGGGGATTGAACTCAGGTCATTGAACTTACCAGGCAATCACTTATTGTACTGAGCTATTTCCCTGGCCCCACAAATTCAGTTTTTGACAAAGAAAGAAGACCTAACAAATATTGCCACCTCCTCTAAAGGGATTGCTTTTGTGCGTACAATGAGTAGCAAGACGAGAAAGAAGCGATCTGTTATGAAAGGATTGTTGCCACTTGAACGGATTGGACATATTTGAAACCAGATAGCCACCATGGTGTGCTGACAGCTGAGGTCCAACAGAGAAGTATCAACAAAGAAGTGCTGGGGTTTGCTGATGGATTTTCTCTCTGTCATATGCTGGAATCTATGTGTAATTTCATCCAGAAATCTTGCACCAACCATACATGGTCACAGATTCTCTTCTGAAATCTGCCTAAGTGAATTAATTGCTCCAATGCATTTGAATTCCAAAGATTTGTTAAGACGTTCTTCCAACTGTATATTAGGGTGAACTCTGGCAACTTTCACAGAAATAACTTCTCATATCTGGGCCATCTGGTTATTCCAATTCAGTCAAACCAGACAGTACTTACGCTCCTCAACTTGAAAGTCATGATATTTCCACTAAACCATGTGGAACTAGGTTAACTAGAAGTATATGTGTGTCTAAATATCAAATGTAGCTTTTCCAGGCAATTAATACATAACAGTACAATGACTAGTAGTAACTTAATAGGTAGAAATTTTGTTCACATAGTGTTAGTAGGACATTGACATTGAACAAAATGTTGAGCTTCATTTAGCATACTTTACTGGATTAAAAAAATAAATATTGATCTTCTGGATTAATTGAACTAGGAATGTGAATTTATACGGTGGCTAAAGATTCTTGGTTTCTATTTTTCCTTCTACTTCATGGTAGAAATAAGAAAGAGTTAGGCTGTTAAATGAAAGAATTAAGTAGTAATACATTTGCAGCAATATTTATACTTTTCTTAGAAATCCAAAAACAATCTAATATCAAATCCTTGAGTGGAAGAATTAAGGAAATTAACCCTAGAATTTCAACGGGAATTATATTCAGAATATTATGCTACTTTTTTTTTTTTTTTCACTGCTATCTTCTTTTTTTCCCTTGAAGTGACTCTGGAAGTTATAGCATCCAAATGCTAACTTCCAACTGTCATTATCAATGACAGACACAATCCTGGCTTGTCATATTAAAGTAAATCTTTGCCTTTGACTGGCATTTCTTGGTAACATGGCTAGAGAACATTCTTCAAAGGGTGATTTTGGCACAATAACTCAATGTAGAATATAGAGACCACAGTTCTTTTCCCTCCCTCCTAACTTAGAATTTCTCATTCCTTTCATTAAATTTCCATATAAATAACACAGGAATGTTTGCTATGTTTCTTAACAGAGGGCCTCCAGTGGACACAACTTTATTGAAAGGGATGCCTTAGCATCTATTTTAAACAGCCTTCTTCCAACCACAAAGGTGTATGCAAACATCGCCAGAATTGCATCTTTTGACAGGTAGATAAACCAACCTGAAATTAAATAAATTATTTTTAAATGACTTACTTATTGCAATTTCCCAAGCCTATTCTTAATGGGATTGCTCCATTTAGAATGCTTCGATGGAAGGAACAATTGCATGTTTGTGTATAAGTCCCAACAGCACTGAGAAGGATCTGCTGTATAGCAATGTTCACTAACATATTGTATTAGATAGTATCTATTAAAAGTCCTGTTCCTTAAGGCAGAAAATTACTATACTAAATACTTAGCTGTTTGGATTTTTTAAATAACAACAACAAAAATAAAGGCTACTTTTAAATATTATATGCTCCTATTGCCTTTTCTATGCCAAAAATATGCTCTAATCTTTTAAAAAGAATTTATCTTCTTACTTACTTGTTTCAAGGCCCTGCTATGCAGTTCAGACTGATAGTGATCTTCCTGTCTCAGCCTCCTCAGCACTGAGATTACAGGCATGCACTATCATACCCATTTTCAGAGGCCAGCACAGCATGCCTGGAGTTCCAGGGTCAGCATGGCATGTTGTACTAGGGATGGAACCCATATTCTCGTGTTTGTCAGGCAGGTGTTCAGACTGTTGAGCTATCGCCCCAGTCCATGTGTTCCAGAAATAGGAACAGTCTTGATCGCTGGCAAGACAAAACCAGTCAAAACTTACAATAGAGTGCAATGTTGTGTCCTATTCTTGGTAATACTTGGGTGGTGAAACAGGAGATGTGCACATTTGAATTCTCCCTCAGAAATTAAATAAGATCCTGTCTTGACAAAGTAAAGGCCGATGAGGTAGCTCCGTGCAATGGTTCTGAGTTTTATACCCAATACCCCCACAAAATAATAATAATAATAGTAATAACAACAATAATAATGAATATATGAGAACATCAGTGGTTATCAAAGCCTACTACATACTTGTTGCTAATACATATTTATTCTTTGCTTATCTTTTCCATGTATTGAAATATGACAAAGTTCCTGTGTTTGCTCCTGCATAACAGAGCCTCTGCCCTTAAAGGGGAAATACGCAATAAACTGTAGAGAATATTCTCACTGTTCCACTTTATGCATAGGATGGGCCATACAAATGCTAAACTAAGCAAATCAGGGCCCAGTGTCTAGCAGACATTCCAAGATAAACACAGCGCCACGCTTGACTCACTCTGGGAAAAGAGCGAGTCCTCAGCTGCTGAGCCATGACAAAAGATGCTGTTTCACAGGTCTGTTCCCCTCTACTTGTGTGGCGAGGGGCAGCAGAGCCCCGGATGACAACGTGGCCCTTGCTGTAGGATGCTATAGCAAAGCGGTCTGAGCCAGGAGAGGCCAAGAGGACAACCTTGGGAAGGACACGGTTGGGGCACATCGTTATCTTTGTCCCATAAGATGTCTCAGTTATGAGAGAAAATTGTATGGAGAAGGAAATAGACGTTTTCTGGAGAAATATTTATGAAAGAAACAAGTTCTGAAAACCTATTAGACAGTATGATCATTACAGTTAAGAATAGTGTATTATATATGTGAAAATTGCTAAGGAAGTAGGTTTTAAATGTTCTTACTACGTGAAGAAAACATAAGTGTGTGAATCGAGGGCTGTCACAATTAGCTTGATCGAATCACTCTGCAGTGAATACATATACTAACATCACACTTTATGCCGTGAGGGTGTACCTTTTTAATAAAAAGCTACAAGTAACAGTTTATCTCCACTTTTAGTTAATCCAAAATTGGGGCTAGGGAGAGAGCTCAGTAGAATAAGCACTTGCCTGGCAAGTACAAGGGCCTGAGTTCAATACCTAATTCCATACACAAGAAAAATAAAAATAATAAATAAGTAAATAATTAGTCCAAAATAAAATTATGAATCCTAATTAGCATAATAGTAAGCAGTTACCAAATGCCTATATTATATTTGGCCTTGTGCTAGGAATTGTGAGCACAGTCTCCCACGGAATTCTAATCACAGTCCTAGGGTCACAAATGAGGACAACAAGGCTTACAAGGGGTTAATTTATCCCAGATGATACACCTAGCAAATAGTGGAGACAGGGTGTTTTCTGATTGAAGTATTGACAGAGCGTCTCTTAGATTTTTTTTTTTTTTTTTTTTTTTTTTTGTGAAAGGTATTTATTTATTTATTTATTTATTTATTTATTTATTTTTGTCTTTTTGAGACAGGGTCTCGCTATGCAGTTGAGGCTGGTCCTGAGCTCACTTTTGTAGCCCAGGCTGGTCTCGAACTCGCACCAATCCTCCTGCCTCAGCCTCCCGAGTGCTGGGATTACAGGCGTGAGCCACCACGCCCGGCTGTCTCTTAGATTTTGATCTAGTTTCTTACTTATTCTTATTTTCTATACACATAGACACAGACATCTGGTGATATCCTTAAATAATGTTAGAAAGAAAATATACTCAGTGACCTGTACTGCCACATTTTTGCTGAATAAATGTCAATAGTTTCCTGTGCTCCCCTGAATAAAAGTCAATAGTTTCCCCTGCTCACCAGGTAAAGTGCTGTATTTGGATATTATTCAAGTGCTTTCTCATCTGACCTCCAGGGAAAGTTCTCCTTTTCTTACATTGTATGTGTGGACCACCCTCCCATATGCACTGAGCAGTGGCCAGCTAACAAATTTGTCAGCATGATTTTTCTCAATTGCAAACACTCCTAACTCAATCCTACAAACTCCATTCAAATCCGTTTCTCTTTCAGATGTGCTTCTAATGTAATTTCACTCCGCCACAAAAGGCTTAAGAAAGATTCAAATCCCTTCTGTAGCTTACAGACATGGCACAGTCCATTAACATCACGGAGCTGAATCTGCCGCAGTTAGAAATGCTCAAGAACCAGCTGGACCAGAAAGTGGAGTTCTTGTCGATGTCCATCACCCAGCTCAAGGTGGTACAGACCAAGTGTGTGGAAGCCAAGGACTGTCTGAACATGCTGAACAAGAGCAACGAGGGGAAAGAACTACTCGGCCCACTGACGAGCTCTATGTACGTCCCTGGGAAGTTCCATGATGTAGAACACATGCTCATCAATAGGAGAACTGGATACCAAGTGGGGAAGACAGCTGAGGATGCCAAGGACTTCTTCAAGAGGAACATAGACTTCCTCATCACCAAGGAGATGGAGAAAATCCAGCCTGCCCTGCAGGAGAAGCATGCCATGAAACAAGTTGTCATGGAAATGATGAGCTAGAAGATTCAGCAACTCACAGCCCTGGGGGCAGCTCAGGCCACTGCCAAGGCCTGAAAGTATGTTGTAGAAATGGAGCAGAGGGTGGAGCACACCTGCAATCCATAATACCAACGCTCGTCCAGACTGAGGCAGGAAGATTGCTCTGAGTTCAAGGCCACCTTGAAGGATACAGCAAAACCCTGTCTCCCAAAAAAGGAAGAATTGGGGCAAAGGGACACAATAGTTGTTTGGAACTTTGTGGTTTTCGGCAAGAAAATAGTTTTGTGTCTAATGATAATAAATGTGCCAACCAGGAAAAAAAAAAAAAAAACAACAACAAAAAAAAAGAAAACCTTCAAGTTAACCCTGAGATGAACACTGTTAAAACACTGGCAGTGGTCACTAAACACTTTAAAAGCAAAATTCTAAAAAAAAAAAAAATTCTAGGTTTCAACATAGTGTGCAGACAGTAGAACCTAAGAATCACACAAATAACTCCTGATTTGAAGTGTCTCTGTGCCACACAAGAAATATCCTAACAGTGTTCTAATAAAGGTATGTGTTCTTTGAAAAATTCTCCCTCTGCAGATTTTTATTGCCTGTTCTTCTTTACCCCCTCTAGGATTTGATCTATAGTTCACTGAAGTAATAGTACGACACAAAATATAGGACTTGGGTTGGGGAGTAGCAGGGCTGGGAATTGAACGCAGGTTCTTCGTTCTGAGCCACATGCTCCCCTCCTTTTTATTCTTTGACACAGAATCTCAGGAAGTTGTTAAACTGTGCAGGGCCATATTGAATTTGTGATTCTCCTGCCCCAGTGTCCCAGAGCACTGGGCTTCCAGGCAGGCATTACCATGCCCAAGTAGAATCTGTCTTTTATCTCACAGCATCTATTTAAGATACCCTGACAAATGACAGAAACTGTTCCTAGGTATGTCAAATAACATAAAAATGCTTCCTTATGATATAGTGAATGGGCTTCATTAATTTATTTAGCATATTTTATAGCATATTTGTGTATGTGGAGCATTGAACTGTGAAGAAATATTATAATTCAGCTATTTAGTGAGGTCTTCAGTTCTCTCAATATAGTTAATATCTGATGTGAAAACCCTTTGAATACTCTGAAGTGTTCACGGATACCAAGCACTATCACCGTGAAAAGCGCAATGCATACTTATAACAATTATCATCTATTATCTAATAATTTGTGCATGAGAAAGATTTCTGTGTAAGAAGATAGTCTAGGGCCGGCCAAATAGCTCAGTGGATTAACATGCCTGCTTAGACAGAGTGCAGCTGGGGTTCGATCTCGGGCCCGCTGTGAAGGCCCCGCCCCCAGCGTGTGCTGAGAGAGCAATTGAAACTGGGCTTGGTGGCGCGTACCTCTAGTCCTAGCTCTTGGGAGGCTTAAAACAGGAGGATCATTATGAGTCTGACCTCCAGAGTGAGACCCTGTAGACCCTGTCCTAAATACTTAAGAAAAAGATACTCTACAGTACAAGACTCATTGCTTACTAGTCCTATTTGGCATGCCCTTCTTTTTATGTAACAGTTTCTTAGATATCCTAGGAAGTCTGTTAGGTTCTACCTGTGATAGTGAGATTTTGCCCAGAATGTAGTTAGTAGAATATCCATAGTTTTCCAAATCTGTGGCCTTTGGGTTTTGCACAATATTTAAATCAGGTTCAAAGGTTAAAGATTTGGATCCAGCCTTAATTCTCCCCAGAGATAAACTCCTACAATCCTATTGGTAGAAGAACAGGCTCCTTAACAGATTAGGATCTTGAAAGCATTGCTATCTGACTTTGCAGAATGCTGACGATCATCGCAGATTAATACTTGTACCATATTTACTAAGGTCTTCCTTCAGTTTTAAGGATTTGCTAACAGATGAAATAAGGAATTCATCTAAAAAGTTACCCTTTACAATTTTTAAATTAACATGGATTAACACTGACCTTGGAGTCTGTCCGTAAGTACACTTGTGAGCATATATTTACATAGCAATTTTCTTCTCATAGTTTTGGCGATATTTCATATTCAGCTCTTTTCAAGGTCCGATCCCTTAGAAGTTTATTCACTGTGCCCTTTGCTTCCTGTAGTGCTTTGACATCACCACTTTCCTACCAGTTCTGGTGCATGCACTAGAAATAGCTTAAGTTCAGTGTTGAATAAAATTATAACAAAGGCATGCAGATGGAGGCAGATCTGACCTCACTCAAGAAAGTTTACAAAGGGCTGGCCAAATAGCTCAGCAGATTAAAGTGCCTGGAATCAGGTGCAGGGGACAGGGATTCCATCCCCGCGGCTGCCTAGCCATGCTGCCCCCCCCCCCCAGGCTCGCTGAGATGGCAATTAAGACTGGGCATGGTGGCCTGCACCTCTAATCCCAGCTCTTGGGAGGCTATAAACAGGCAGATCACTACAAGTATGATCTAGTAATGAAACTCTGCACACTCTGTAGACCCCTAAAATTAAAAGAAAAAGTTTATAAGAAAATAAGCAACTTTTCTAATATATATATATATATATATATATATATAATGAGATTTACTTCAAATTTTTGAATAAGTGTGCAGTTATGTATTCAAGAATAATTTGAAAGCAACAGTCTAACACAGAGGATTCTGGAATATTAAACTGAAAAGCTTGATAGGAATTTTTGCAGTGTGATCTTTGTCCTTCACAGATGGGAAGAGGAAGTTCCCCAGAGGCAATATGATTTGCATAAGCAAGGGAAGGTGACTGAAGTGACAAAGACAACAAAGATAGCTAACACCCAATGAAACCAGACCTCTTGAGACTGCTTCAATTCACTTCATGTCCTGACTCCAAGAACTTACAATCTCTCTCTGTACCTTGGGAACACATGCTTTTGACAGAATGTACAGATTTATATCATGAAAAGTATGGTTTTTTAAATTCTTTCCATCTTTTTCTGATTACTCATATGTCACCTTAGAAAATCTAAAATATTAAAAGTAACACAAAAGACCATCAATTTGAGCTTTCAAGGACACCAGAACTCTTGAAGCAACGACAGAAGTTGCGTTCTAAACAATGATTACACCACATTCACAAATTGGTGGAGCAGGAAAAACAGCTTAGGTAGAGCACAGCATAAGCAGGAAAGTTCTTAGTGCTTCCCAAAGATTGGAAGAGAAAACACAATGGTTGGACCAAAGCAAATGCAGCAAATTTGAAAGGCACACAATGGGTAGAAACCAACCTGCTTCAGCCTTCAGAGCATGCTAAGGACACATATTTGTTATTTGCTCTTATGGAAAATCTTTCAAACACGTCAATCCCCAAAATAGCAGGATGTAACTCTTTGAAAAGACTCTTTGTGATTCCCAGATGTGTAAGAGATGGTTAAGAATCAGCGTGAATTCAGACAATGCCAAAGACGAGAAAGGAAGCAATAGAGATGGGGAGAGAGGCACAAACTGAAAGTTCACTGTAATACATGCAGCAGCAGAAGAAGAAGCTTCTCTGGTTACAGGCTTTCAAGTTTTCAGCTAAAATTATGTGATCATGTAATATGATTTCTGTTTCAACTCCTGCATTATGCATACACGCACAATCTATACACTCTTCATGACCTCTCAGAGAAACTGTGTTCTAGGCTTGATTGGGTCGTTGTACTACATATGATGTGATGTATATATAGTTTATGATATGATGTCTATAGAATCAATCATCCCTACATTGTGATCCTGATTTGTCCACTTAGCTGCCGTGAGAGAGAGTAGGTACATTACTAAACTCGCTAAATTCCACTTATATGATGATAACGTTAATATTTCTCACACATTGACCTTCATTTAAAATTGTACTTTACTGTGAGGTTCTCTGAGATGCTATCCCATAGTTAAAACAAACAAACAAACAAACAAAAGTATTTTGATCATTTCCTCCCTTTGAACACTTAAAATACACCTGAGAAATACTCAAGGGCTAAATACACAAAGCCAGTATCGATAGAGTAATTTCTGCCCATTTACTTAGGTCATGGAGGAAGCCTGCTTCACCAAAAGTCCAAGATGGTGACCAGTCGAACACATAAAGTCCCAACAAGACCCTCAGATAGCTGGTCCCCATCTGTTTCTTTATTCTTCTCGGCAGCAGACAACCATTATAAATGGGCAGATCGCCCAAAGAATGAACTAAAACAAAAGGTAGAAACAAAATAAACAGAAGAAAACAACAGAATAAATGAGGCATACATGACTAGAAAGAACTGTTGCTAAAAAAAGTAATTTTCATTGTCACTGAAATAAAAACAATAAGTCATGGTATAAATAGTTCAGTGGTCAAAATCATCAAATAGCCAAACTGAGGTGTTTAATAGAAAGCTGAGAAGACGAGGCCAAAGAATAACAAAGAAAGAACAGCAAGAAGAAGAAATGGAAAATTGGGAAAAGGTTAAGAAGAGAGAATGAGTTCAAGAAGTGCAGCTTATAAGTGAAAAACATTCTAGAAAAATAAAAGGCAAGGGAGGAGAAATAAGACCTAAGCTATTAATAGAAGAAAATCTAAAAAAATAAATATATTTTGAAGATAAAAATCTCACAAACATTTAGGGAGGTGAATCCATTTGAACTGAGCAAGCAATACTGACAGCAAGAGAAACAAAAAACAGTGCTTTTAATTCATGGTTAAATAATGAAAATATCTACATTATAATTAAACCTAATTAAAATTAACTTCAAGGGTTAAGCTAAAACATCTTGCCCACAAGATTCCATGAAGTATTTGGGGAGAGTTTCTGTTTTTGTTTTTTTCATACAGAGTCCTGTTGACATAACATAAGAGATGGATAAGTAAAGTTCCCAGAATCATGTCAGAGGGGTAGCCAGGGAAGCCACTGAGCAAAAGACACAAAATGTAACTAGGTTTATGCTGTGTGACCCAAGAAATAGCCATCCTAGTTGCTGTCACTAGTAAAAGTCACTATTTAGATAAGCCTTATTCACGTTGTTCTTGACCTAAACTACCTGCTGATGGAGTTTTAGGCACTTGGGAAATGATGGCTGCTTCACTGTGCTGAAATTTCCTGAAAGTTCAAAGTCAAACGTGATGATATCAGGAAAAAAAATTGTTACTTATATATGTTAAACATATATATATATATATATATATATATATATATATATATATATATATATATGTTAAACCTTCCAATTCCTTTCACTGTGTATGTTCCAGGCGTCAACTCTTTGGGTAGCTTTGTAGATGACAGATGGTGGAGCTTCCCATTACTTTGATAGCCACATTTGCTACCTTTCCCAATAAAGTTCCCCAGATTTCCAAGAGAAAGTACAAACTGATGCACAGTGCCTACCTGACCTATTCTCTGCCAGGATCCTCATTCTTAAGAAAAATGTGGCTCTGACCCAGTGGCTTGTGCTTCCTACTCCTCTGCTATCTGTATACAATTTCATCTTCAGCTACGTGCAAATACTGAGGAGTAGAACAACCAGTGAAGACAGAACTATGAAATGTGACGTGCCTGATGTGCTCACCAAGTGCCCAATAACTCAGAAGCACATCAACTATGATTTTATATTGTCTTTAGGTCACTTGGGTTTCCGCCAAAGCTGTTATTTGTCCACACTCACCACTACTACAGAAGAGCGATCATTGATCTCTCCTTAGCTTTTCCTCTGCTCCAGTAGATCTTTAGCTCCTTTACATTTGGGTGAGGTCAGAATCCTAGAATAGAGTCCTTATTCCCATACTACTTGTAGTGATTCTGTTTGCCTCACTGATAAGATGGCAACAGTGGGTTCTAAGGTTCCGAATCTGACCTTCTAGGGTTCGCTGATGTAATTCCATACAATACTGGTTGATGCATCCTGTCCTGGTAGATGGCAGGCAGTAGATTCAAGCTCACACATTCATTTACTGCAGACAATGAATGGGGAAGCTAAGTTTTCACGTGACTTCCTAGAATTTTAACATAGAACTGAGCTCTCAGATTTCAGATTCATAACCAGTAAAAGGGTTTTACAATGCATGCATATGGATTAAGTAAATACAAGGAGGCACCTGCACAAGAGTAGACATTTAGGGCGCATGGGCTTGAGGGAAAAGGAGCTAAATGACAGGCTGCGTAAGCACGCAAGGGGAACGTGGAAACGGAAAGTGTGTAGGAGCACCAGCGCCAAGGCCGAGACTCCATCCAGCTCCTTCTCAAGGGTCCTCTATTGGTACAAAAGTATTTAACTTGTATCTGAAACAGCAGTACCTCGGCAGCTACTTCAAGACGATCTGAAAATCCGGTTTGTCCACATTTTTTTCTCTTTTCTTTCTACTCTTGAGGTAAGCCTCACCAGGAGAAAGTTACACCATGCAAGGGACTCGGCAAAATAAATGAAAATATATTTATGTTCACATATTCTTTTCCATGGCATATTTCCAATCAATGGCCCCAGAAGGAAAAAAAAATAACGTGTAGGTGTGTGTGTGTGTGTGTGTGTGTGTGTTGTATGGTTCCTTAACTTTATAATTGCAGCTGTTCAAACATTTAGCGTTCCATGTTTCAATATAAGGGATTCACTGAAGCACAAAGAAGCAGCATATTCTTTCATCAGTTTTGCATTTGTTACAGGATTTAAACAAAATAAATTAAGAAGACACGTGGTTTTCCTGTAAACTAAGGTAGCTCAACCAGACTCATTCCCAAGTTGATCTTTCTTTGCAGCTTGCCGCTACCGAAAATAGTGCCCACTGCTCATCATGTGTATGATGGCAGCTAATGTGGGTATGCTTTTTTATAGTTTAAAGACGCTTCTAAGTCCAGGAACTAGGCTATGAAAATGTATAAGGAAGAGACACTGGCTCTGGAACCCTTGCCATCTGTGCAATGAAGTGGGTGGGTTGTGGGTGGAGGATCACCACAGCTCTATGGATTCAGGGCCTCAAGTTTCTTGTAGAATTTCCATAAAGCTTAGATCAGACCAAACACTGGAAAATGATTGTGAAAATTTCTGAAATGAATGATGTAATTTTGGCATTAAGTTAAATGCCATTAAATCAAATTGCATTTTACAGCTGAAGAACAGCCATTAAATGGTTTACTCCAAATTAATACCAAATCCAGAGACCCAAAGTCTTGATTTTGAGCGCAATATTCTTTCTACTTTCTCTCATTGCCCCTCGTTATTTTTTATTTTCTTTCTCTCCCTACCTGACAGACTAGATCCATTTCATGTAGAGATTTAAAAAAAAAAATGTACCAATCATTAAGAGCAGATGATTAGAATGCAAATTTTTTTAGTTTAAAGCTGAGCTCTTTCACTAGTTTTGGGGCATTTGTTTATCTTAATTATCTTCTTTGGACTTTGATTATATCATCCTTAAGATCAGAATAAAAACATCAACACCATATGGCTATTCAGAAAATTGTGAGAAGCAGCAAGTATAAAACACTTTGAGGGGCTGGGGAGATAGCTCAGCAGAATAAGCACTTGTCTAGCAAATGCAAGGACCTGAGTTCAATCCCAGGTTCTGGAAGAAAAAAAATAAGAATAATAAAACAGAATAATGCTTGGGATATAAGAATCATTTATTAAATATTATCTAAATAATACTAAAGGATGTCAGATTTCATGTGATTTCTTGTGCAGAACTTGGTTGTGATAATCCTAGAAACATCACTGGCATTCAGGTAACCTAAAGGTATTGAAGGAGAGGTAAGACGCAGATTGCAGGGTGACATTATTTTCATGGTCAGACCCTGAACAGAACCTCACAAGGAAAGTTCTCGTTTTAAGATGAGTAAAACCATTCACTGCTAGAAAGTCCGGAATACATGGAAGAACCACATTGGATTAGAGGCATGTATTATTTATTTATTCCTAAGAAAAGCTGTAGAAGTCTTGGATCTGGTAGTAATCCCTGGGAAATATATCAGGTAAGCTTTTCTCTGTGCTAGCTTAGATATTTAGAAGCTTAATTAATAGAAGAGCACTTTGATTAATACAAGTGTCCTTCGATATGATATAGCTACAGAAATAATTTATAGCCAAAACACAAATCCCAGAATGTCAGAATGGTAAATGAATTAAGGGTCACTAACATCCCTGTCTTATCTAATAAATAACTTTCCTCTCCAGCACAACCTATAAACAATGTCAAAGTCACCACTTAATGTTTGTGAAGCCAGGAAAATCTTGACCTTCCAGGAAAATTAAATCACCACCTGAGTGCAGAGGTTTAGGAAGTTTACCTTTGTTATAAAAACAATTTTTTATAGTAACTTGTATCTTTACAAATGGTCCTAAAGGTCCGCAGAAAATAAGATTTCATAAACAGGGGTTATGAGAAATACTATAAAATGTAAATTGTTACTGTTACTAAGCAGCTTAAAGCAACTTATATTGAGTTCTATTGGGTGGTCCTGCCCATGAAAATGCCGCAATTAGGCATTTATATGTTTCTCTTATGCTGTTCCAGCTTCTCCACTAAGCGCAATCCTTTTGTTTTCTTCTTTGGCCAGTACTCCAAGCCTAGCTTGCCCTTTATCTTTGAGCTCTAGGTATACTTAGAGTAGATCTTATTTCCTCCTACTCAAATTCATGTGTGGATGACACGTTTATTTCTGTATACCCACTTCTGATCTACCTTTGACTACTGCTGACAATATTTCTCCATGGTAACAGTTGCCTTCTTTCCTTCTTTCTTTCTTTCTTTCTTTCTTTCTTTCTTTCTTTCTTTCTTTCTTTCTTTCTTTTCTTCCTTCCTTCCTTCCTTCCTTCCTTCCTTCCTTCTTTCTTTCTTTCTTTCTTTCTTTCTTTCTTTCTTTCTTTCTTTCTTTCTTGTTTCTTTCTTTCTTATATTCTAGGGAAGGGTCTACAGGGTGCTCAAGGTCTCACTACTAAATCTGACTCGTAGTGATCTGCCTGTGTACAGCCTCCCAAGAGCTGGGATGACAGGCGCGCATCACCGCGCCCAGTCTCAGTTGCCATCTCAGCACACCCCAGGGGTGGAGCTGGCACAGCATGCCCAGAGATTGAACCCCTGGCCTCTGTGCCTGATTGCAGGTACTTCAATCTGCTGAGCTACTTGGCTGGCCCTTACAATCCCTTTAAAAATAAAATGTTCCTAACTTACATTCACCAGAACTTTTATAGGAATCAGAGACAATTTTCTATAATAGACTCATCATTGCCTCTGGACTCTTTGGTAGTAGGAGCAGAAATATGTATCTAACAAAACAAGAGGAATGCTTGCTCCACGTCTCAACTTCCTAGTCTCAATTCTGAGGGGCAGCAAAGCCAGAAAGGAAGGGGATATACATAAGGCACAGGGACAGAAGGTGCCCTTTTAGTACTTCTTGCTGTAGACTTAGTAGTTTAAAAAGACCTAAAACTACGCAGTTTCAAATGTCTGAGGTCAGCCTAGTGGAAAACTAGAAGCAAAACATGAAAATGACAGTATAAAATTGTCTTTAAAGTTTCTGGACTGAGAAGTAGGAGTGTAGTTGAGTGGGTCTCAGATTTTGCATGTTATAGATCATAACGTGTTTCAAATTCAGCAATTAACTTTTAATTTTGCCTAAATAAAGAATTTAGGAATATTATCATTCCTGTTATTGTGTTATAAAGTAAATGAAGTTAGGGCACCCTACACTGCAAGGAATTTAATTTCACAATAAAGGACACTCATTTTAATGCAATACTTTTAATTTCGCTAAGACTTACTTCATTGTCCTTATTCTACTCACCTGCCATTGGGAAATTCATCAGTATCCAGCACTCCACACTGAGTAATCTTGTGCAAATCTCTTTGGTCTTTTACAGATTATATTTCTTTATTTCTATCTGCACAAGCAGAGAAGGCCAAAGACTAAATGAAAGAATAATACTTCAAAGACATTGGAAGCGATAAGTCTATACATACAGGTAATGAATGTTGTCCTTTAGTTATTCAGATGCGGACAGTTTAGGGGGGCTCCCCTTCTGTCCCCACATAGGTACCAGCTGGCTGAGTGTCAGTGCAGTATGCCTCATCTCCTTTGTGTGCTCCCATCACTTTATTGTCCATAGCTTCCTTCTATCTCCTTGGTGGTTTTCTCTCCCTAAAGCCTGTCTACAGTGTCCTACTGACATACACATAATGAAGAGGTTTTATAGTCTCTGTGACTGATCATAGTGTCATGCTGTTATTGGCTTTGATAGTAAAGGAAAGGAGGACATTGCAATAATCTTAGACAAATGATAGTGATGGAAGCTGAAAGAAGTGGTAAGTATCCATTTATGGATTATTGATAAGATTAGGAATTTGATACAATGAGAGAGACAGACAGAGAGGAGGGGTCAAAGGTGACTATTGACTATGGCCTTTTTACTTGAGGAATTTGAAGTTGCTACAAACTGAGATGATGAGGTTTTGACAGAAATAGCAATTGATATTGGAGATCTTAATTTTGTAATCATTCAAGTGGAGTCCTAAGTTTGGCGTCAGACAGTAAGAACCTGCAGTATATGAGAAAGACAGTTTTAAGCAATAATTGTTTTTCCGTGTGTGGTAGGCTAAGCCCACACTCAGGTAGAGCTAGTGCTGCAGGTGGTGCCAGGGACCGAACTGCCATCCTTGCCCTTGCCTAAGATTGGCTCATCAGGCTCTTTAGACTGCTGAGCTATCTCGCTGGCATTTAAGCAATAAATTTTTGAGTCACTACTTGTAAGTTGTCACAGGCTGGGAGAGATCACAAAATACATGGCACAGATGTAGAAGAAAGTAAGATCAATGTCTAATCCTCAGGCCCGGCCTTGTTCTTACACCTGCGACAAGAGGTAAATAAGACGGAGGAGGTTTAATCATTGATATCAGAGACATTCAGGAAGATTGCAGTCCTCAGAGCTAAACGAGAACATCCTTATTGGCCAGAAGTTGAAATATCACCGTTCATCTTTGTAATTCAAAAGATGAGCCTCAGGAGCCCTAAAAACAACCACATGTTCCAGAGTCGCCAGTAACTGAAGTTACAGTGTAAAGTTTTTTGCACAGTCTATGCAAAGGTACGCTAACAGAACTCAGATCTTCAATTATTACTTGAAACCTGAGGTCTCTAAGGCACATAAGGGGAGAATAGCACCCAGAGGCCTGGCTTCAAGATGATCAGAGGTAGCAGTACTGGCCACCAAGTGGAGCTAGTGGATTAGATCCATGTCAGCTTGGAGATTTGGAAACCTGATTCATGCTATCTGCCTAGTGAATAAACTATTATTATTATTATTATTATTATTATTATTATTATTATTATTATTATCATTATTATTATTATCATTATTATGGCCAGCTCAGCTTGCCCTGGGGCAAGGCTGGCCCAGCATGTGGTACTGGAGATTGAATTGCGGTCCTTGCTACTGCCTAAGTGTTCCTAAGCAGGCACTTTAGACCACTGACCCATCCAGCCATCCCCAAGTATATCAACTCTTGACTACACTAATGATGCAGCAAACTCTAAGCCAACTTAAGAGGAGATTCGTGGATGTATTCAGATGAAAAAGTAATATTTATTTTCTGCAAAAAAAAAAAGAAAATTCTAAGTGACTGAGTTGTTACCTTTTTATGGTGACATTAGCCATCCTCAGTAGGTACACATTTAAGAAACTCAACTTTTACCAAACTGCTAGTGGACATAAGGATTAAATGATAACAGACAATCAACCAGAAAGCTGTCCATCAATTATATCAGCATTTAAGATGAGCCAGGCAGAGCACACACCGTACTGGGACCCATGCTATCAATCTCCATCTTGGCTACAGCATACCTCAGCCTAAGACATGTAACCATACCTTCAGTGTTTGGGCTTATTCTGGCACTTTCTGACCTGGACGTCATCTGTTGTCTTCATATCTTACATTTCTTTCAGTCAAGAGCTTGCTAGGCATCTCTCTCTGCTGACTGGCAATGCCCTCCAGTGGCTACTGTCGGGGAGAAAGCCTAACAGCCAGGTCTCAGGGCCAACAGTAGGAAAGGAGGAGAGCAGAGGACCCAGACACTTGCCAGCGTCCTTTTCCTTTTTGCTTTTGTACATATGTCTCCTGATAATCTACCTTGCTTCATGTTCTACCCAAATATTTTTCCCTTCTTGGCATTCATTCACATATAAATCTTTGTCATCAGTGCCATCTCGGCACACATTTCTATGTTTAGAAAGAATTTATGGCCTAATGGCAAATGAAGGCAGACAGTTTTTAGCTAGTCTGGATCCTAGAACAGAGACGAATATTATCTGTGGAAGTCTTATTCATGGAAAATATGTGCGAAGAAGAGTGTTCTGAGCATGTTTTTCCTAAAATATGTTGCCTGGTGACCAAAGTGAATCAATCGGCAATTGATGGGGTGGGAGCCTCAATGGATGGTCTGTTTGACTGCACTTTTCAAGGAAGAATAAGGACAAGCTCGTGACACGCTCTCTGCCAGAGGAAGAAGTGTGTGACAAGTCAAAAATCAGACAGCAGAGTGGAACCCAGGCTGGGACAGAGCTGTGGGAGTGAGAACGGGAGGGCAAAGGAAAGGATCCATCAGTTCTTTTGGAAAAAATGGATGCGTTCACGTAAAATAAAGCAAGAACCGATATAGAAAATGTATAACAAAAATAGATTTAGATTTTTCAGGCTTCATATATATTTTTAAAGCCTGATATCCACAACAGTCTAATGAGCAAAAAAATGCTCATACCAGTCAGCCCTCACTTAGCTATTAGAAGATTTAGTAAAAGAAAGTTAAGGAATCTCTGCAAAGTAACAGATAGTTTGGGTTCAAAGTCTATTTTCATAAAATTAAGAAAAAAGAAACAAAGGCAAATAAAATGTAGAAAATTGGAAATAAGTAGTTAGAACATATACAAAAACTAATGCATATAGTAATGTGTATATATATTTTAAATATTTTTATGCACGTCTGTGTATGAACTTGGATCACTGTAATACAACACTACTGGCTGGGTGGCTTACACAGAAATTTATTTTCTCTCAGGTTTGTAGGTGGGATTCCCCGCTCCAGGTGCCAGCCAACTCTCTTCCAAGAGGGGCTCCTTCCCTTGTGGGCAGACAGCTACCTTCTTCCTGTGTAGTCGAAGCGCCATTTCTCTAGACTCTCAACGCAAAAGAAAGCGTGTTCTTAGGACTAGCTTCATTAAAAGGTCCCCCAAAATGTCATCTCCCATGAGGAGAATATCTCAAAAGTGAGAGAGAACAGATATATTATTCCCCTTGGGTGAACACTATCTAGGGTGCTGCATGTGTTCTCAACACTCAAAACCTTGGCTGTGCTACTGTCCCTTGCTATGAGGTAGCCAAACCCACACTCACTGTCTCTGCTATTTGGATGTCACCCCAAAGGTGACTTTCCACATCTTCTTCTCTTAGATGGGAGAGAAGATCCCAAAGCATCCTCCCAGAGAAGCCCCTGTTGGAGGTGGCTTAGAAAAATATTTAATATAAAGTTACAGGTGTGTGTGTGGGGGGGGGGGAGAACTAGGTAAAATTCAGAATACTCCTGCCCATGGTACTTTCTTCTGGCTGGATGCTGGACCATGACAGAGGGCCATGGACCTTACCAAGGGCAGAGGCATAGGAGGCTGCTGTGGTGATGAAGAGTCTCTTCTATCGAGGAAAAATTGTGCAGCATTCAGTTTAGTTAAACCCCAAATAGTAAAACTCACCGATCTGCCAATATACAAGTAGCTTTATCTAAAAGCTAAGACAAATATCTAACATGCTTTGACATTAAGGCAGACTTAGAAGGGAAGGGTCCCAAGTGCTTTCTCATTTATAAACTGAAACATAAAAGCATATCACACATGACTTATCCCATTTGTTACGGTTTATGTCTAGTTGTCCCCCCAAAGTCTCATGCAATCATGGGGCAGGGACTTCTAGAGGTTAAAACTTGACTCATGATCCACTGGGATTATGTGTTTTAGTACTGATGGAATTATGGGTCTGAGTACTGCTGAGATTATGGGTGTGGCCTAAGGCGGATAGACTGAGGCAGAGAACCTGAATGTAATAGAAGGAGAGACAGAGAGACAGACTCAAGCTATTGCTCTCTGCTGCCCTGATTGTTCTGTTGCCTCTGTTGCCGTTGTTGCTGTTCCGCCACCATGAACCGTTGACCTTTGCGTTGTACCTCTCTGCCTTGGAGCCGGCCTAGTGTGGACTGAAACCTCCAGTAACTGTGAGCTCAATAAACTTTCCTTCCTTCATTTTGATTGTCAGGTATTTGTCCCAGCAAGGAATAAAAAGTAACTAAGACATCATGACACTTGATAATCAATTTCTTCCACACATTTTCTTCGCTTGTGTTCTCTTTTCCTTCCACTTTCTTCTTTTCTTTCCTAACCACTTCAGGCTTACTGCACCCTTGGCATTGTTGAGGCCTGTTGCTCTCTCAGTAGTCCCTGGGAGAAAGTGATGGGTAGATTTAGAAAATAAAGACAAGAGGTAATAGCTGAGGTCAGTGGGAGGTCCACTTGCCTGATGGGCAACCGATCTGAATAACAACAGTATGGGAGTCTATTTATGCCTTTGCAAAGTTAGTATCAGGAGACACAAGGTTGCCTGGCAACTAATGACTGAAATTATCCAGGCAGGATTCTTTTCTCTAAACTGAGGTAGCTTGACTGCTTCAGGCACTGTGGTCTTGTCCTGCCCTCACACATAGGGCCAATTTCCAGCTTCAGTTGCTCCCAATAGGTTTTTTCACTGCCTCATTCCTGCTGCCGCTGCCTGTGGCCATAGCTTTGCATTTCCGGGGCGTTGCCTGTTTACTTATTTTCAAGATTCTACTTTAGACGTGACATTGTCTTAGAACTGCTTGCTTAGTTGCTTGTCTCAAATAATAGATAATAGGAATTTCTGCTTTTATGTAAATTCCAAGTATTTGTTGCAATACCTGGTAGCAAGGAAAATATACAAGCTGTGATGCAAAAAACGGAGAGGGAGGGAGAGAGAGATTTTGAGAGAGAGAGAGAGAGAGAGAGAATTTGCTTGGCCATTCGTAACTCATGTTTTATCAGCTACTGGCTTTAGTTTTGTAGCATGCCCAAAAAATTTAATTATAGTCTGGCACAATTGCCTAACTTCTCACCTTGAATGGCCAAGCAGGTTCATACCCATACATCTCAGCCCTTATCTCCATTGCTTAGACAAGACGAGAATATCACAATCATTTCAAGGAAGAAAGATATTGGGTTTAACTCTCTGGGGGAGAAACGTGGCTTCTGCTCTTGTGGAATTTTCCACTCAAGCCGGGCGTGGTGGCTCATGGCTGTAATCCCAGCACTCGGGAGGCTGAGGCAAGAGGATCGGTGTGAGTTCGAGACCAGCCTGGGCTACAAAAGTGAGCTCCAGGCCAGCCTCAACTGCATAGCGAGACCCTGTCTCAAAAAGGAAAAAAAAAAATTTTCCACTCAAAGCCCACAGCCTCGGCTTCCCCATCTTCACTGTTCATGTTGACCCACTGGCCAAACTCTAGCAACCTTTGGAATAGCCCGAGGACCTGTGTGCTGTGCCCTCCTCCATGGCTGGGGCCCTGGTTCACGTTCTTGGGTGGTGCCCTTCTTCACACAGACACTTCTGAGACGACAGGCTGCCTCCAACAGCCACTCCCCACTCTCACTTATTCCCTCACTTCCACCGCTGCACCTGAAATAATCATATTTGTGCAAAGCCACCTCTATGTGCCGGATAAATGCCTGTATTGTGTCTTTGACATAATCACAGAATGCTAATAAGTTTACCGTTTTAAATTTTTTTCTGTCACATAAAATGCTCCACATGCTAGAAAACTTGCTTATATACACTGCAAGGGTATTCTGAAAATTTATTTTTGAATCTGTAATTTCTTTATTTTTTGCACCCATAGCGAGTACCTGGGATATCTCTCTTCTTATGTTAGGATGACCTAGATGCAAAGGAATTTCAATTCAATTTCGGATAACTTTTGCCTAGCGATTTTCAGAAGATTCATACTGAAGCTTAAGGAACGGACGAAGAAACCAAAGGAAAACTCAAATAAATAAGCGACTTCAGAAGTAATCATCGTTCAAGAATCCACCACTAGATGGAGCTAGATAAACTTTTTCTCGCCTGCATAGTCCACTTGCATGTAATACCGGAAAAAGAGTAGCAAACATGCAGTACTTTTCCTGTCCTGGATCCTTGGTTGTTGTCATTTAGCAATTCCAGTAGATTTAACAGACTTAGGGTAGTAGTCATTCAGACTTCAGGTAAGTTTTGAATTTTTTCAGTATTCCTCCATCTCTCCCACAAGGGTAGGATATCATTTGAGAATGTATAGCTAAGAAGTTAAAATTTTCACCCTTGTTATAAGTTTTTAAAAATATCCTGTGGAGAAGTACCATTTGCCAATGATTTTAGTTAAATATTTCCTGCCTGCAAGCCGGCATGGACCCAACCTGTATCCTGGCAGTGCTCACTAGGCCCTAAGATGCAAAGCTGACAGGATTTTCAAGCCACGCATAGTATCTAAATCTAATGGGCCTAAAAGTGAAGGTGAAACTCAGCTCCAAAGAGATGGGTAGTTCTAATGATACATGCGTCACAAATTTCATATCAGAAAGCTGAAATTGGCCCCACGCAGAATGTTCCCTAGGAAAACGGAAGAGCAAAGGACTTAGGTAGTACACTGCGTGAAGAGAATTGTGGGAGACTGCAAACACTGCCACTGCCAAACCGTTATATTGCAGGCCATAAAACTGACGAAGACATAGGGACACTTAAGTGTTGTCGGTGTTATCGGACTTATGGCTAGCAAACACTAAAATGATCTCAGAGAACAGAGCCCAGTGCTCCTAAACCAGATATCACAGCGTTTACTCAGAGAAGTAATGGTGGCTGACGGAGTGGTGAGCGAGGGGCAAGCTGGCACTTTCTTCAGTTCAACTAAGGCAATTTGTTTCATATTATTCCATTTTCTTATTTTATTTTATTTTATTTTTTTTTTACTTTTTGCACAGGAAAAATATAATGCTGTGATGTACCAGAAGGTTATCTTGCCTTGGTCTCCAGGTTGGTCTATGATCAAACTACTCCACTTAGAAAGAGGCAGACTTTCCTAACTTCTATGATTAGACAACAGTGAAGTGGACTTTGGTGATTCTAAGAGAAAAGGAGAAACAGAGAACGATTATAGTGCCAGGCCCAAGGGTCAACCCAACTCTTATCAGGGGGCAGCTTGCTAACATTGTGTTGCAGATTTAGAGTGCTTTCAATTTGAAAAAACAATTTAGGCCCATTATATTATGTGAAATCCATAATTATTTCTTGGTACTTTATCCTATTTACCCTATTCTACTGTAGGTGGTTATCATGATAATTAGAATTGTGTATAATCCATAACTGTGCATGTGGACAGATAGATATATGTATGTATAACTTACATTTTTTTCTGCTCACATTTTCTGACTCATAGTATATCGCAATAACATCTGTAGAATATCAATATCCAGGGCCCAGCATAATATAGGGACTCAGATGTCTCTAATTGGTTTGGGTGAAGCATTTTTATGTACAACAAAGTATGTTGAACCTTTAGAGCTAAGAGTATTTATTTTAATCTTCTAAAGCTGGCTCAGCTAATATACCTGCTCCAAATGCTCACTAGCATATAGGAAGAGAGAGTCGATCCCCATGGCAAACTAAATTCATAGGTTCTGAGAGGGCACCCAGATTGCCCGGAGCACCTCACTGTCACTGACTCCAGGAAGTAAACCACCCTAGCATGAGAATGAGCTGAGGAAGCTGTAGGTGTTGCAAATAGGACTTAGAAACCCCACACGCCACACACCAGCGAAAATTGCTACAGCTTGTCTGAAGCTACATGCGCAGATGTGTGTGTGGGGAGAAATCCTTAAATAGCTGGGGTGGATCATAATTTTAGATCATGATGTCAGAACACAGAGCTACCAGACTTTGAAAAGGGGAAGATGTAAATCAAGAGAAGGGCATTTTTAATTGGAATTATGAGATTAAGAGGAACTGGATACCAGCGTTTAGAGAGTATTGGATTCTCTCTGGCACGACATTTGGATCATCAAATAGATATGTATGTGTATAAATACATACACACGCTAGCTGCGAGTATCCACTTATTCCTGCTTTCCCCATCACTGGGAGACAAAACAGAAGTACAGCTGTGTTTATTTGGATTCCTACAAAAGAAAAGAAAAACAGTTGCAAAGTAGATGCCATTGGAAGTTAAGCAACGTACAATGAAGTCTCTCTTCTTTTCGAGCAAGGTTGATAAGTAATTCTCTACATGGGAATCAAGAAATTGATCTGGATATGAGAAACAGAGGAAATATTCTATTTCTCCCCAGTCAGCCACGTTTGCATCATGTAGACCGCTGGTCCCTTCAATTTCAGGTTTTGTTGTATTAGCGGTAAACATTTTTTCCAGTGACCACAGCAAGGTCTTTCATGAACTTAAGTTGTATCTATAACCTCCTTCCTTAGAGTCCCCATGGGAGGGGATCAACAAGTGAAGAAAGGGCCAATCAGATAGCCCAACAGGTTAAAGCACCTGCTTAGGAAAATGCAGGAACTGTGGGCTCAATCTCTGGCATGCTGTGATGGCAGTTGGGATGGGCTTGGTGAAGAGACTGAAAACCTCTGCTTGGGAGGCTGAAAGCCAGGAAGGATCTCACAAGTCCCCCCTGCATGCTGTGGCCCTGTAGAGCAGCGGTTCTCAACGTGTGGGTCGTGACCCTGGTGGGGGTCGAATGACCAAAACACAGGGGTCACCTAAAGCCATCAGAAGACACATATTTAAACCCATGCTATGCCATGGTGAAATGCTATTTATTGGAATTAGTAATAAATATTTCTCAACATATAATTAAATATTGTTTTTGTGATTAATCAGTATGTTTAAATTATGTTTGATTTGTAGCAATGAGGATACATAATGCATTTCAGGTATTTATATTCTGAATCATAACTGTAGCAAAATTACAGTTTTGCAGTAGCCACCAAAATTATATTTTGGTTTGGGGTCACCACAACAGGAGGAACTGTATTTCGGGGTCATGGCATTAGAAAGGTTGAGATCCTCTGCAGTGTAGACTCTACTAAAAAAAAAAAAAAGAAAAAAAAAAGAACAAAGAAAGGAATTGGACATAGTTAGCCAGATAATTATGGCCAGTGTGCTCTGTTCATGAATTTAGGCAAAGATGATTGTGGTTGGAACTACCATGTTGGTTTCCTATGTAATGATCAAAGTTAATGGACAATGTTAGGAACCAAATTCAGGAAGCTGAACACGGACTTTGGCCCTCACTAATGTGCTAGATGAGCCAATATTCTGTGAGGAAGAAGGCTATTGTTATGGGTTGTGTGTATTTGTTCCCGCAAAGCCTCATACAGTCACTGAGAAGCAGTTTTAGCATTTGATCAATTCATGATTCAAAGCTGGGATTATGGATCTGAGTACTGCTGGGATTATGGGTGCGAGTCCTACACCCAGCCTGGGGCAGGGAGCCTGAATGTAACATAAGAGAGACAGACTTGCTCTCTGTAGCCATTGTTGCTACTGCTCTTCCATTTTGCTTTTACTCTTTGCCACCACCATGAGCTGCTGCCCTCTGCCACATGCCAGTCGGCCTTGGAACCCGCTGAGTACAGAATGAACACTCCACTGAGTGTAAACTAAATAAATAAACAAACCTTTCCCTCCTTCATTTTTGGTGTTGAGTGTTTGTCTTAGCGAGGACAGCAGAGTAGCTGAGACAGCTATCTAGAGTAGAGAGTACGAGAGTAAGGTAGTTGACTACTTCTTCATCGTTGGAAGAAACAGCAGATCCTTGTATTTATTTGAGTAACTCTCCTGCTGCAAGCATTTATATCTAGGTAGATTTAAGTGGACAACATGTAGGACCCTTAGTGACAGATGAACAAAAGTGAAAGTATTTTTTTTTTCACATATAATGTTCTACAGTGTTTTACACAAACAGAAATGATCATGGAATAGATGCCGGCTTCCCTATTAGATATCCTGGGCAGGTCAGTTTAGAGCCTTTCAATCCCACTTGTCTCTTGACCCAATTGCACCTGCTGGACTTTGCCTTCCTGGAATGCGATGGTACACTGTTTTGGGTCACCACCGTGGAGCTCCTGCCTCATTCCTTGGGGGTACTTCTACCTATACTGGAAGCAGGGAGCTAAGAGAGGCCACGTGAGTGCAGGGAAATGCAGGACGGAGTGTGATGAATCTAAGAATTGATAGGGGAAACACTGGCCCAATATGAGAGTTAAAACATAAGTTATTTTCTTTCTGCTAAAGAATCTGTCACCGGGGCCTGGCAGGATGACTCAGTGGTCTAAAACGCCTGCTGAGGAAAGCTTAGGTGGCTGCAGGGACCGCGGTTCGATCCCCGGCACTACATGCTGTGCCAGCCCTGCCCTCAGGGCAGGCTGAGCCGGCCATAAAAATAAATAAACAAACAAAAGTTCTGAAACAAGAAAAAAATTAAAATTAAAAAAAAAAAAAAAAAGAATCTGTCACCACCTGCAGTTTCTGTAGCTTCTGACGGGCTAGGTGGTGCCCATCAGCTCCTCCTCGGTGCTGAACTCCCAAGCACACATCTGCACTAACGCTCCCTCCTGCCCTCTCACGCTTCCCACATGTCATGTTGTCACATCGCAGACACTTTCTCTATGCTGAAGCATGCTGTGTATGTTGTCCACGTGCTCCGTGTTACACAGCGGAGGGCAGAGGGGTGGTGCTTTAACTCAGTTGCCACAGAAAAACAGTTGGAAGTTGAAGTCATATCAACGGAAGAGACCAGAACCTTCACAAAGACAACCATTCTGGAATTTTATTGGTGCATGTTAAGAATACAGAACAGCGACATTTACATCTCTTGATCATTTTCAGCATTGTTATCCACACTGTTTTCCCAAGCCGCTCTCTTTGATGTCCTTCCCCACCTCCGGGAGACAAGGCAGCCCTTTTCACTCTTGGCGAACTCAAATCCATGACTACATTAACCAGTGAAAAGTTTTTTCTTTAAGTCATGTTTTTTTAAAAAGTGAACGGAGATAACTTCTGATCCACCAGAAAGAAGTTCCCGACCTGGCTATTCTGCTTGTCCTGCCTTTGTAATTCCCATATGGAAGAGAAAATTAGACAGCAGATCAGAGAGACATTCATGAGAGAAAAAAAAAAGAAGAAGAAGAAGAAGAAGAAGACAAGAAGAAGGCCACTCTCCACTGAGCGGCTCTAAGTCACTGTACAGGATGTGGCAGTGTGTGAAGGTCATTTCTCCCGCTTAGGTTGCTGGGTAGGTGAATCGCTTCAGGCAAGTCATAGCCTAGCTCACCATCATCACAACTGCAACAACAAAGCCCAGTTCCGTTAACATAAGAGCAAAAGAGACTATGGTAGGAAAGAGCCATGCGGCCTAAGTCCCTCTGTAGGTAAGTTTAGAACTATTCTGAGCCCAGAGCCCTTGGCTTTCTGCTTGTGAGTTTCTTGGGGAAGTAAGGTGAGACTGTGAAAGAGCCGTGAAATGCTAGTCCTCTCATACCTCTTTCACCCTCGCTCCTTCCTTTATCCTTCTCTACTGAGCTCTTAATTTTTCTGAGCTTCCTGTACAGAACGGAAATAATAATCATGTCTCCTGTACACACAATCCCCCATAAAGATTTTGTGAAGTTCAACATGCCAATGTTTACAAAAGCATTTTATTAACTCTAAAGAGTAAGATAAATATTGGTTGTTATTAAGATTATCCCCATAATCCTTTTAAGTCCTTTTTCTGGTTATAGAGGTTGTTTATTGTACATTAGAATTACCCAAGTCAATGGCAGATACATAATTGCCTCCTTGAGCGATCTATAATTAGGCTGAAGCATGGAGTTCATTTCCTGCGGATCGTCAGACCAAGAGCTTTCTACATTACACCATGGAGTCCCAGGATCACAAAGTCCCTGGCACATCTCTAGCCCACTGAGAACAGACGTGCTTAATTGTGGGTGTTTCTTCAAGTGTTATTTTCTTTACTAGGATCACACACGAGTTCCTACATGAGGGGGGCACACATGAATGCACATGGGTGTTTGCACACGTGCACACACACACACTCTGAGCCAAGAGATGGAAGACAGCTGATTTTGAACAACCTACAACAATCTCTCTCTCTCTCTCTCTCTCTCTCTCTCTCTCTCTCTCTCTCTCTCTCTCTTTCTTCTTTTCTTTTCTTTTCTGTGTCATTTTGAGACAGGATCGCACTATGCAGTTCAGGCTCGCCTTGACCTCACTTTGTACCCAAGGCTGGTGTTGAACTCGCAAGTGTTCTCCTGCTTCAGCCTCCTCATTGCTGAGATTACAGGCATGTGCCATCATGCCTGGCTACTCTTCTATTTTATTTTTACTTTTTTGGCTTTTAGTCTCTACCAACTTGTACCTTCACCTATAATTTCAAGCTAGTCAAATGTGGAGATAATGAAAACATTAACCCAACAGATATTTTTAGGATTTTTTTTTTGTCCCCAGATGTTTTGGTTTTATTTCCAATCTCTATTTTATCTTTAACCATGTTTATTGGGTAGGGAGAATGTGGCTTCCCTTTACACACTGGGGTTTTTGGCAGGTTACAAATGAAATCAAGGTAGAAAAATTAAAGGAGAAAAAAACATTCTTAATCACGTACACACACACAGGAGTCACACAGGAATGTGAGACTCAAAGAAAGCTAATAAAGGATTCTGAACTACAGGAAAGATTAAGGCTGTGGGTCTTTTGGGAGGTGTAGAAATAAGGTCATGGAAAGGGAAAGGAAATAAATGTGTGGTGGATAAACATTGTCTCCTTATGCAGATAGAAAGCGTTTCTAGTCATAAAAGTTGTCTCATCTCTTCTAGATGCAGATACATTTGTTAGAGTATATTTCCTTGATTAAAGTAAATTTCTTTATAAGATGGCAGCTATTCAGAATTTCTCTTATTTTATATATCTTTATGAAATAATGTCTTAAAAGGCATACCATGGGGTGGAAGAGTCTGATCACTTAAAGTAATATGTCAAGCAATGCGCTGTGAACATCAATATCATTTTGGAAAATGAAATAGGATTCAATGTAGAAAAATTGAAGGGAAAAGTAGATACACATCTCCCTTATCCTGACAGTAACTTCCAAATAACTCAACCCAATGGCATTTTTACAATCACCAGTTTAATCCCATTGTAATTAACAATGTTTTTTGAGAACAATACTTACTTGGTCTTTGGAATATTATACACTCATTTTGCTTCTAACTCTATAATACTTTATTCTATACGGTCTTAACTTTTCTTCCTGTATCCCACATGTAAAAAGTGTATAAATTTGCATTGGCGTTCAGAGGAGTTTTTCCTGTTTTCTAACGTTGTCCTTTGTAAGTGACCCCATTTTCACCATGTGAAAGTGAAAGCCCGTGCATTAACCATAAGCCCTCCCTTGAACTCCAGGACCTTGAAAACTGACTGTCAATGGAAAGCTCTCACTGGGACTTGACGGTTCCCCAAGAATTGCAACACAAAAAGAACGCAGAGCAAATGAGATTTAAAAGCCCTGTTCCTTACTTAGTGAAATAGAATATTACTTATTCTACCTCTTTATTTGTGCCACAGGAGTAGTATTCATCCTTCCATTCATTAATTGAAATCCCATGTGTCAGACACCATTTGATGTGTTTAGAGTGATAACATCAAAATAACATTGGTAAAGATCTTTGCTCACAAGGAGGACACTATTTTCTTTTCCTCATATCTATCCACATAATCCATATCCACCAAGTCCCAACACTTTTTTTGATCCTTTAAGTTTTGGGTTTTTGCAATGTGAACATCAGCTAGTCTAAGTTATCATGATCTCTTCCTTGTACATTACCAAAATAGCCTTCCAAGGAATCTTTGTTCTTCTCTGCTTTCTCTCTGTCCTCTCTTTCCTCTATGCCAGAATAAGCTTCGCAAATCAATGAAAAAAAACCTTTCTCACCATTACTGACCACTAGAGAAATGCAAATAAAACACTCTTGAATTCCAATTTAATCCATACAGAATGGTAATTATCAAGAAAATAAGCAATAGAAAATTCAGGTGAGGCCTTAGACGACATTCTACATTGTGAGAATGTAAACTACCACGATCACTTTGGAAATAATTCTCAAGATTCTTCAAAATGCTAGCACAAACAATCCCATTTGACCCAGCTATTCTGCTTCTAGCATCTTCCTGCAAGAGTTAAAGACATCATAAAGCAGCAATCTTTGCATACGTACATAGGAACACAACTCATAGCAGTTCGATCTTTGAAATAGCATAACTGCCCATCAGATATGTTCACAGTGCAGTCGCCCTCTGCTATACACAAAAACAAACTGGGTCATGTGTAGGAAAAATGAATGCACCATAATGTTTGGTAGCATAAATCAGAAACACAAGTTTACATATCACATGGCTGCCCTTACATGAGAAATTCAAATTATACATAAAATGCAAAATAAATGGTAGATAAAAGGACATAGCAAGATAGATCTTTCTCAAACAGGAAGTAGACCAAGAGATGGCATGAGGGGAGAGGGAAGAAAGAGGGGTGACAAATGCAATTGAGATTGGGATGTAATTCTCCAGTTCCACACAAGGGTTGTAATTACAATGTACTACAAATGTGTACTAATGCAACTAGAAAGCAACCTCAGCGTGCCCTTCTCTTGTTCAAAAAATTCTTTATAATTCTCATTGCCCTTAAACTAAAGCTTGAAGTACTTAACAGTACTTAAGGTCTGTATGATCTGGCCAAGTACTAATAAATCCAGCCTAACTTTCAAATGCTGCTTTTTGTTCATTGCTATGCCTCAGACACATTAACCTTAACAGCTACCTTTGAGAGCACAGTTTTCCCCACCAAATTATTTGATCAATCTAGCCCTCCTGTCAAGAGATCAGTTCAGCTCTATCCCCACTTGCCTTGAACAAATTCGCAGGTGGGCATCCACTGCTGGAGATAACCATCACATGGCCAAGAATGGGAAAGTCTGTCTCTGAATCCTCTAACACAGATGCAGTTGCTTCTTAACTTACGATGGGATCTGACCCCAATAAACACATCACAAGATGAAAATGCAGGGCTCAGGAGATAGCTTAGTAGAATAAGCACTTGCCTGGCAAATGCAAGGACCTAAATTCAATCCTTGGTTCTGGAAAAACAAAAAACAAACAAACAAAAAAAAAATACAAGTATTACAATTCACTTACCAAACACCATAGCTTAGCCTTCCCTAAATGGAATCAGAATGCTTACACTAGCCTCCCTGTTGGGTAAAAAGCATCTAACACAATCTTGCTTTATTTTATTTCTTTGAGGCAGGGTCCCACTATGCGGTTCAGATTGGCCTTGATGTCACCTTGTAGTCCAGGGCGGCTCTCTGGCTCACAGTGATCCTCATGCCTTGGCCTATTAAGGACTGGGATGACAGGTCTGTGTCAACTCACTGAGCCCTATTTTATAATAACTGGTTAAATAACTCTCGTGTAACTTAGTAAATGCTGTAGTTTAAGTGGCAAACAGAATGGTTGAATGGATACACTTTTGCATCGAAATGAGAAGAAAAAATTGTAAATTCGCCCACCATAAGACTAATTCTTCCTCTATGAAATAGTTCAAACAATTCTGACCATATTACCAAAACAGAAATGAAAAGACAAGATTTTGGTAAGAATAGAATGGACATATCATTTAATCTTGGAAATAACAATTATAAATTTTGAATTAGGTTAAAAAAATAATTGAAGTCCTTAAAGAGCAACAAAAATAGCCAATTTGGAAATGAGTCTAAGTTTGAAAGGAAGAAATTGTTGGGTGAAATTTATATTAATGCAGTACTCTATATCAGAGGATGTTTCTGTTTGCATAGAATAATAAAGCTTCATAGGCCATTGGCACAAAAGCCTGATTCAAATAGAAAAACAGTTAACAAGGAATGAGTCTAGTATTGGGGATGAGAAATGAAATGGGAACTCCCATGACAACTGAACCCAGCGTGGTAGGACTCAGAAAGTCTGTACACTGCCCCACACACACTCAGGTCCCTGGCAGAGACCAGAACTGGAACTATAGAGCCAGGATAGCCCAGAGTAATGCTATAGGCAGGAAAAGGCCCAAACAAAGAGATATCACCTATGTCCAAGGACACAGAGGAGAAATTTTAACTGTGAAGCAAGCCAATTTAATATATTTTTAAAATAAGTATTGGAAAATAACTGGATCCAGTATAAAAGGAAAGTGATGAGTATAATATAAAAATATCAGTTGATAGAAGGAAATAAGAAATTATCATCAATACTTTGACTAAATCGATGAAAAACAACAAGATGACCCAAGGCAATTACTGGCATAGACATGGTCACTTAGACAAAATAGTCGGATGGTGTTTGGAGAGCTGATATTTATGATACCTGAGAAATAAAATTTCATTCTATAAATTTTGTAGATAGATGGAGAGTAAAGTGTAAAGGAAGCTTGGATGTACACCAGAGGGCATAGCAACTCTGAGGAAGAGAGTGGAAGAAATTGAGAGACCAAGAATGAAACAGGATTTCAGTTATAGGTTAACATCACGCAGTCCAATATTTGTAATTATATTGCCATGTTTAAGTGTAAGAGAGAATTATTCAAATGGTTTAGCAAAATGGTGGATAAAATTTTCCTAAATTTCCTATAACATATAACTCACAAATCCAGATTGTTTTCTTAAATCATCCAGTTAACTAAAGAACAACAGCAGTCCAAACTCAGAGACAGCAGATCGACAGAGGAAATAAATTGCTATAAACCAAAGATAAAACAAGGAAAACAGAGAGCTCATAAATATAAAATCATATATATTATCTCATGTAAATTTATTTGAAAGAAATAAATAATACAAAACTTTGAGTCTAACACTGTATATTGTATATAGATATAATACAATTAATATCTTGAAGTATGGGAGATGGTAATGGAGTCCTCAGAATTTTATAATGTGTATAAAGTACTACAACAATATCTCTGCATAAATACTTACAAGTCAGAAATACACTTTGCATTTCTCAAATAATCACTTAAAGTAATGCAAAGAAGCACTCTACATGGTTCCAAAGTTAATCCTGAGTGGATTTGACCTTGGAAGATACAAAAGATGAATGTTTTGTTATGCAGGTCTTGCTTTAACTTGCCCTTGATCACCCAGCAGAAAAGCTTAATTACGAGGCATGAAACACAGAGCTAGATTAGTATGATGAGCTGTAAGAGGCTTAAGTCAACAGCCTCCAACATTGCCAGTTTCACGAGTAACCCAATGCAAATAAGGAACACTGGACTATGCATACAACTACTTTCTCTCAGTTCAAAGAGAAGAAATTTTTTCTTTATTTCTTTCCTTACCAATATCGTTCAGAAAATTTATGTCTACACACTGTGCTCTGTATAACTATTAAGAGGGCAGCAATACACAATATGTCAGTTATTGCCAATGTACTACTAATGTGTTTTGAAACTACCATATTGTTATTTCTTACTAAAAATAATAAAAAAGATGAGGGGATGGAAATGGAATGTTAAATTTTTTCTTACTAACCCAAGAGTATTAAAATGAAAGATAGAAAACAAATAACTAAATCACACAAGAGTTACATGTAGTTAAATTTGAATTAAAATGAATGCATGTATAGTTAAAGTAATTAGAAGCAAATTAAACAATATTAAATATCAAATTAAAATTATATTACTTAAAAGTTACATTAAAGTTAATTAGAAACATAAAAAAATTTTGTAGACTCAGAAGCCATGGACCTCTACACACAGAGTTTCAATAACAACGGGACCAAAACCTCCCATGAGAAGACCAGAAACCAACAAAAACTCCCCTACTGTAGACAATCATGAAGTCAACCACATCTGTCTAGTAGAAAAATCTGTGACACACTCCTCTCTCTGTCATTAGAGCCCTTCCCCATGGGGCAAAAATTCTCAATACTTGCCTCCTTTTTGTGGAAAGCAAAACTATAGAAAGTACATAATATGCTGAGAAAGCAAAACAATAAAAAGTAGATCATATTCTGACTTTGTGGGGCAATGTCCAGAGTGCTTTAATCTAACTACTGGCCTCAACAGAGCACCTGCCTGGAGATCTGTGAGAGACCAGGGACCACCAAATGTGCATCAGGGCCTGGACTGACCGAAGACATGTGACAGAGCCCCAAGCCCATGAGAGCTTACAAGCCTGAGATGCCATTACATTGCAGAACACTTCAGGGGGAGCCAGTAAACAGAAATGGACAAGAAGTTTCAAATGAGGGGGAAAGCACAAACGCAGAGGGAGAATTTACAGCAGCAATAAAAGGTTTCAAGTGTCTACAGAACCTTTATGAAAGCTACAGTGAGAAATTCTTCCATGGATAAAACCAGTTGCTGTGTCTGGGATAGTTGATCAATTCTTCAAATGCCTTAATCTCTGCAGAACACAGGAGAGAACCCACATGAGCACATTTCAAAGAGCTAATTAAATTCTAAAAACTGAGTTTAAAAAAGAGGAAATTTATGAATTGCCAGACAAAAAATAAAAATATGATGATAAATTAAGAGTCCAGGTAGACAAGCAACAGAAAGCAGAAAATTATGCAAAACATAAAGAACATTAATGGGGTGGCCAGGGAGATAGCTCTGTGGCACAAGTGCCTGCCTGGCAAGTGCAAGGGCATGAGTTTGAACCCTGGTCCCACCAAAAAAAAAAAAAAAAAAAAAAAAAAAAAAAAAAAAAAAAAAAAAAAAAAAAAAAAAAAAAAAAAAAAAAAAAAAAAAAAAAAAAAAAAAAAAGAACATTAACAGAGATACAAATGTGCAGATAATCAAGCAGAAATTTGCAACTGAGAAATACAAAAACTCAATTGAGAAATTTAGTAGCAGCATGCGATAAATCACGAGCACAAATACAGAGCTTTTGAAATTACTATGAGAAAAAGTAAGAAGTAAAATAGGCACTGAATACTTATGGGCTACCATCACATACATCATGAAAACATATATATCATGTAAGGAGGGAGAAAAAGGGAAAAAGGCTAAAAAACTAGTTTACAAAATCATGACCCCAAATTTCCCAAATCAGACTGGGAATAAAAGAAGTAGATCTACAAGTTCAAAAAGCTCCCAAACTGCACTAGGATAGATCTAAAGAGACCTATGTCTAGATAACCCTATAAAACGTTATCACACGTGCCAACACAAATAGATTTTGGAAGTCTTACACTGAATGAAAAATGCTACTCACAAAAATCATACTTTTTTCTTGATCCTACTCATGTGAACTTTCCGAAGTACTCAAAATGATAGAAAAGCAACGTAGAAAGACGGTTAGCAAGAGGGAAAAGAGAGTTACTTCTTAGTGTCTACGGATTTAAAGTTGCAAAATAAAGGAGATGTAGAATGCTGTTGTACATCAATGGGAATAAACTTCAAGAGTTACACGCTGGAAACAGTCAAAATGTTAATGCTATGCACTTCCACAAAAATGAATCAAATGCTTCTTTCTATATATGAAAATATGAACGACTTAAAATAATGAAAAAGAGGGTCCATGTGGAAGGACCGGGAGAAGCTGGTACCGAGATTGATGCTAAAGTCACCAAGGCGGTGGGTCACTGACACACGGATAGATCCAGTGTGTGACTGTTAGCCCAGAAAGGTATCCGAAATTGGCCCAGTGAAAATATTTCTGTTTACAACATGAAAACAAGACAAGAGAGAAAATATTTACATTTGCAACAAATTGTTTTGGAATTACTAGCCAGTGCCAAGAAAGAAACTTGGGCTGTGTGTTCCTTTAGCACCATGCACAATCGTGGCTTTCAAATGCCTGGTGGAACTAAACTACGAGACACAAAAAATGCAAATGAAAACACCCAAGAGAAATACCCAAGAGAATATTCTTTTTGATCTAGTATAAACAAACTTTGATAATGAGACCAAACAATCAATAGCCTCAAAGAAAAAGAAGTAAATTGTATTGCTCTTGAATTCAATATTCCATCCAACAAAATTATATCAAAAATAATAAGTAATTAAATGATGGCAGAAAAGATCGTGTGAGCGTATTTGCAAGTATGTATGAATATAGGCTTACGTAAATACACAGACACATGCACAATTCTTTCCAGGCTATATTAAAACTACTAAAATTTAATAATAAGGAACGGAAAAGAGGTAAATACAGCTCATGAGGGGTTGGGAGATAGCTCACGGGCACAAGTGCCTGCCTGGCAAGTGCAAGGTCCTGAATTTGAACCCTGGTTCCAGAAAAAAAAATAGGAAATATGGCTCAGTGGTGGGACAGTTGCCTAGAATTTACAGTACTCAGGGTTCTTTGCCCTGCACTAAAACAAATTTATTAACTTAATTATGCGATTGTTGAATTTCTGTTACTTTGTTTAGTGAAATTTTGTGTTGTTCCTAATGCTCTTTTTTTTTCCTATCGCTATTTTGTATGCTTTGAAAAAATAAGAATAAAAGTAAAAGAATTTAATTGTATGGAAAATATAATGGCACAAAGGAAGCAAAAGATTTCAACATGCAAAAGGCCAATGCCTAATTAGCGTATTAAATTTTCTCAATATTATTACTCATTAAGGTAACACACATTAAATTTACAGTATGATACCGAATCCACCCACTGAGTGATGAAGATGAAATGCCCGGCAGTAGCAAACACTGGCAGAGGTGAAGCTGTAAGAGTGTAAGAGCTCTCACACATTCCTTGTGAGGATGTAAAATACCGCTCTCGTCTCAGAGCAGGTTCACCAGTTCCTTATATAATTGCAGGCAGATACCTACTCTGTAATCAAGTAATTATCCTCAAGTATTTATGCAGCAGAAATGAAAGTATAATTTTTCAAAAGATCTTTTCAGAATATTTACAGGCATTTATCTCCCTCAAAATCTAGATGCAGCTCAAAAGTTTGTGGAAAATGCAGTATCATTTTGAAATGTGATGTATTCATAAAACCTAGCATTATTCAATAATTAAAAAGGAATAAATGATATATGCCACCATATGGAAGAATCTTGCAGACAATACACTAAATGAAAAAAGACAGGGTATAAAAAAGATTATAATATAGAATTCTGTATGTGAGATTTCAGAGAAAAAAACTAGCCCTTATAGTAAAATTAATAACTGCCTTTGACAGAAGCACTATGTCACTGACTGGGAGAGCCAGAGGGGAATTTCTGGGATAATGGAAATATTTTAATATAGAGACAAAACAACAGTAAATTATGCATGCAATATGTATACAGTTGGACTTATATAAATTATAACAAACTATATTTATTTAAAGACATCCAACTAGAAAACATATTGCAAAATTCATAGACAACAATAACCATGTATGTTGCTACTGATTTTTTACCAGAAGTTTTAAAAATATCAAGCAAGTCAAAGCAAATAAAACTGTCAATCTTGAATTTTATATCCAGTATCAATACCATTTTTTAAAATTTATTTGAGACAAGGTCTTGCTGTGTAGGTCAGGCTAGTCTAAGTAGGCCAGGCTTTCTTCAAACTTACCACAGTCCTCCTGCCTCAGCCTCCCAACTGCTGGGATCATAGGCATACACCATCATGCCTGGAAATATCTTGTAAACTTAAGACAAAATGAAACATTTTAACACAGACAAAAATCTGAGATGGTTCATTTCCAGGGGAATTGTATTTATTTATTTGTTTGTTTGTTTGTTTGTTTGTTTATTTTGCATCTAGTACAGAGTCTACAGGGTCTCACTATGTAGATCCGACTTGTAGCGATCCTCCTGTTTTCTGCCTCCCAAGTGCTTAGATTACAGGCACACGCACCACCATACCCAGTCTCACTCACCATCTCAGCTTATTCCCAGGATGGGGCAGCACTTCTGGAACTGAATCCCGGCTGCTGTGCTCTGCCCATGCAGGCGCTTCAGTCTGCTGAGCTATCTGGCTAGCCCTTCAGCAGCTGCGCTTTGAAGAATAAGTTTTGTCAATACCAAATGAACTTATTCAAGTTGAAAAATCTGCCTAATAAGCAGGGAGAGTTAGAGCATTAGAAGAGAAAAAATATGTTGGTAAATAGGAAAAGATATTTTATTTTATTATTTTATTTTATTTCTTTTTTTTTCTTGTTTCAGAACTTCCGTTTTTTTTATTTATTTTATATGGCCGGCTGAGCCTGCCCTGAGGACAGGGCTGGCGCAGCATGTGGTACCGGGGATTGAACCGCGGTACCTGCAGCCTCCTAAGCTTTCCTAAGCTTTCCTAAGCAGGCGCTTTAGACCACTGAGCCATCCTGCTGGGCCAGGAAAAGATATTTTATACAAAAAATGTATATCTCTTTCAAAGTACTATTACATATATAAAATAACAATAATGTCTTTCAATGTGCATTGCATAGGTGGAAATAAAATATAAGATAATCAGAATACAGAAGCAGAAATATAGTAAGAGTCTCAGAAGTAGCTGCCATTGTGGTACATGCTTGTAATTGCACAATTCAGAGGCTGAAACAGGAAGATCTCCAGCTCAGTGGCAACCTAGACTACATAGCAAGTTCAAGGCCAACTGGGATTGCCTAGTGAGACCATAGCTATAAATAAATAAATAAATAAACAAACAAACAAACAAACAAATAAATAAATAAATAAATAAACTGTATAATAATAGCATTATTTGAGGGTAACTGCAATAACTTAATAGAAATGCTTGTTTTAATTTGTAGTACAACAGTTAGAATGCATCATGAATACATTTAGCTAAAGCTAAAAACCTATGAACTGAGATATTTCTTATGGCTTCATCTTGTTTTTTGATCAACTTAGAATATTTATATTATACCATATCCTATCTGAAATGACGCAAATTATAACAATAGGTATGGGCCAGGGAGACAGCTCGGCAGTCTAAGCACCTGCCTGGCAAGCACGAGCACCTCAGTTCAGTCCCCAGTACTGCACACCTGTGTTGGTTCTGGGTCCCTGAGGGCACCATGCTGGACACCAAAGCCAGGAGCGGTGGTGCACGCCTATAATGCAGGGCTAGGAGGGGCTGAGACAGGAGGCTCACTACGAGTCTGAGTACCTTAGCAAGACCTTGGACTGAATTAATTAATGAATTAATTAATGTTTAAAGATAGCCAAATTAAGTAACAAAATGAAGATAATGCTATGCATGAATGACATCGTTTGGGAAATGCGTGAAGATCTCTGAGCATTTAGGACAGAGAGGCCATTACCGAAGAAGGCCCCAGCCTTCCCCAGCACCCTCTGGGCTATGCAGATTCCTTAACAATGTGGACTTTCTGAAGTGTCATATCACAATCATGTGCAAATTAAATCTTCCAAGAGTTTTAAAATGACAACATTTTAACTTCTTCCTCGCCTAAAATTCTGCTTACAACTAAAGCACACCTCAACCCATCTTGAATCAAAGAGAACTGCATTTCTATTTTTTCTTCAAGTTACCACAGCGATGTCCTCTGAGTAAACCTTCCTGGCTCCCAGAAGCCAGGATTGACCCTCCTCTTTAGACACACTGGCGCACGTTTTTCCTTGAGTATAATTCTTTTTCTTTTGTTTACTGCCCAACCAATCAATGAGGTATTTGAAAATGAGCTTCAGAAATCATGAATATTGGTAGTCTGCATCTCTGGTTTAACATTTGTTTTAATGATTATTTGTTGAACTACATTAAATCAAGCCAAATCAGATGGAATCAAATTAACTCAAACATCTACATTACTAAAGATACGATCTTTTAAAAAATCCATCGCAGTTTCCTGAACCTCATGCGTACAGTTATGTTCCTTAATGTAAAAGCAGTAGAGATTTTTCTTAACTATCTTAATAAAATACATTTATTTTTTAACACTATCTTGCTAGAAAAAAAAAAAAAAAAAAAGAATCTCCAACAAACCCAGTAACATTTGTAGCTCACTTTTGTAGAACCCTTAGTCATGAAATTGTTTACTTACATGAAGAGGAAAGAGTTCACGGCAATTCAGTGAATTATTAACAGAAATTTACTATTTTTAATTTAAAATAGAAAAGTAAATTAAAGTGACAACATGACATTTATTTATTTGTTTGTTTGTTTGTTTATTTATTTATTTTAAGTGTGTTTGGTTGTTACAGGGTTGCTCAGACTTGTGGTGATCCTCCTGCTTTCATAGTCCCCAGTGCTGGGACCATAGTCACGTGCCTCTCTGCCCACACTCTTACGGCTCAGTCCGCCCAGGGGCAGGGCTGCCGCAGCGTGTGGTGCCGGGGGATCGAACTGCAGTCCCTGTGCTTGCCTGTGCTTGCCAAAGCAGGCACTTCAGACTACTGAGCTATCTCGCTGGCCCCTGAATTTGTATTTTTTCCTCTTCTTCACTAACTTTTACTACATACAAATTCTATAAACAGCACTTTCACTTAGCATTTTTTTCAAATATCTTCATTTCATCCGCGGCTATGAATTACAGCTTGCTATGGTACGTGATTTTAGAGTAACAGTTATTTTTTTTTCTCAGCACTTAAATAATATCATTCTAACAGGTTTCTATCTTCAATTTTTGTGGAGAGCTTCAATGACACTAAACACTATCTGCTTTTATATCATAGTGCTTCATCCTTTTTCTCTTTTATAGATCTGACCTTTGATCACGTCGAGCATTGACACGTACCCTACAAACACATTTACTTTGAAGTCTTCTTTTCCTCTCTTTCCTGTGATGCTTCCTGTGAGAACGTGTTAAGTTTATTGTCCGCTTACTTCTTCTCTGTGTAGTAACATCTTCTGGGAGCCTCACACACATCCTAAATACTGGCTGTTGCTAAGTGGTGGCACTTCTGTTGATGCCTTCGCCCAGCAGCTACTGAGTAGGATATTTCCATTACCTATTAAAATGTTTCTACTTATGACTCTTCCAAATAATTTATTTAGTGTAACCTTGGGCTGTAAATAAATACAAGACAAAGACATAAATGTCTTATTGATAATGTCATACACATGCATGTCCCCAGGTGCCATTGGGAAGGGGGCAGAGATTTCAGAAAATATAGATCTCTTTGCATACAAAAAAGCAGCGCCAAGTTTTGACTTTGGATTTACACCAAAAGACAGGGTGCAGTCTTGCTTATAGGAGGAAATTGAACTCTTGGTCAGTTCTTTTTTCATGGAGCATTAGAAACTGATGCTACTGTTATACAGTATTCTTTTTAAATGTGTTTTGTTGCTGTTGTTTTGCACAGGGCCTCACTAGGTAGGTCCGACTCATAGTGATCCTCTTGTTTTCAGCGTCTCCAGCACTGGGATTACAGGTGTGCAAGAGCACACCTGGATTTGGTCCAAGGCTCAGTATGCCCATACACTGGTCAGATGCAGCATGTGGTTCCAGGGATGGAATCTGGGTCTGCTTGATCTGCTGAGCTATCATGCCAGGCCTGTTATACATTATTCTAATTTTTTCAGAGACATTATGCTTCAACTCTTGCTCGTTATGATTTCCCTGGAATTACTTTTCATTTCTTTCATTTCACATTTATCTTCCTTGCTTTAAATGCCATATAAATCTTTTCAATTCACTTCAATTATATTACACAGCAATGTTAAGCTTTCAGAGTAGAGAGCAAGGGTTTCTACTCTATTACATCTGCCATTCAGTCTACAAGCCTGGATGTTCTGTTCCCTCCATCTCGGACTCTTTCACTAACTTAGTGCTACCCTGTTTCCTCTTCTCCTACCAAAAGTGATATTTATTTCTGGATTTCCCTTCTCAAGTCCTAGACATAGAATGTCTGCTCAGACTCTCCAACACACTGTGTCATGAGCAAACATCTCATGCTAGACAAAATCATGTGTTATCAGGCATTTTATGGATCTGCTTCTGTTGGTCCTAGACAACTGGATGAGCTCCCTAAAGGAACACCATTAGCCTTTCTTAATAGAAGAGTAGATTGGAATTTCAAATGATGTTAGATCTAGTATGTATTATTAATATACTCAACATGGCCTGTAATGTAAGGCACAAGCTTACAAGATAGACAGTAACTAGACTATCACTTAAATGTATGCCTCACATAGCAGATATGCAGTATTATTTGTGAGAATCCTGGATACATCGATGATTGAAGTACCTATGTCTTCATATAAGCTTTTCATTAATTGGCTTTGATCAAGCATTTTCTTTGTACTTCAATGTTCCATTTGTAAAGTAGAATAATATTACTTCACTGGTTGTCATAAGAGTGGAATCACACGCAGATAGAGTATGTCAAAATACAAAATGTAAAATATGATTTATTGCAATCTCCTGTAACATAAACAGAACACTATACTTTAACTCACAAAGCCACTTAGGTAGCCTTATGGTAATCTATAATGACAAAATAATAAGGGTCATTAATCATCACACCATTCTTGATTATATTTCATCATTATAGTATGTCAATGGTGTCAAAAATATAAATAACGTCGTAAGGATTCTGCTAATCGGAAATGTGATTAGGCAGCCCGAATTTTAAAGAAATCTTAGACATTGGAGTTAGACTTACCTGGTTTTCAAATTCTGGCGGTGCCTGCTTCTGGCTGTTTGATCTTGCAATAAATTAGTTTTTAAAATCTCTCTGTTCACACTTTCAGAATTGGATACTTGTCCTGCTCTTGTTATAACTGGATGATGAGATGTCTTGATTCTGTGACTAAGAAAGTAGTTCTTGCTGTTTCTCCCTCTTTAACCAATTCCTACTTATTTCACATCCAGATCTTTTGTTCAGTTCAAGGCCAGAAAAATAAAAAAGTTATCATACTAGGAGAAATATTTATTTTAAAGAAAACAATATCCGTTAAATCTAAAAAGTGTATGGGGCCAGGGAGATAGCTCAGTGCCTGCCTGGCAAGGGCAAGGTCCTGAGTTCGATCCCCAGTTTTGAATAAATAAGTAAATAAATAAATAAATAAGCAAGCAAACAAATAAATAAAACACAAAACTAAAAAGTGTAGAGCTTTAACTTTTTGTTGTTTCTTTTTGTCTGTTTTGAGACAGGGTCTCACTATGCAGTTCAGACTGGGCTTATGCTCACTTTTGTAGCCCAGGCTGGTCTCGAACTCACACTGATCTTCCTGTCTCAGTCTCCCAAATGCTGGGATTACAGGCATTCGCCACCACGCCTAACACTATAACGTTTTTCATACACTATAATATAACTATTTGAAATGTGGTCCTAGAGAGAGATAACTGTCTGTGGTTTACCGAACTCAGTGTTTAGTTTGTGTCCTTTTTGCACAATTAATGAAATTCTCCAGCTAAATACCTAGCCTAGGATTTTCTGAATTAACCAACAATGTCATATGCTGTAGACTGTGACTCCGTTACACTCAAGAGAGAAAGTTTGGATTTCCTTTCTTCACAATACAAGGTGTATCATAAAAATGACAAGACGTGGCTTTGATCTGTTTGCCCAAATTTGAAAGTAATCATGCAATTCATTTTAAGAAGTGTTCTCTGTGCCTTTCGTGTGTAATGGTTCACTGTTCTGTTCTGGTTTGTTGCCAATGATACTTGATTAATTAATAGATATAAGTCTCCTTATAAAAATTAAACTTTCTGAATTAAACATGTTGAAAGCTCTTCTAAAGGCACAGGGCTTGGTAAAATATAATAGGAACGATAAGCCCTGTTTTGATTTTAAGATGTTTTGTGTCCATGAAGGTCAGGTTTTGTGGTAAGATTACGTGTCTTGGGTTGCATATGGGCACCATCATAAGTGAATGAAACCTTAATTGTAGACTTTGCATGGCTTTCAGAGGAAGAAGAATTTACTTTTAATTATCTTTTGTTAATTATCTCTGCATGAATGACTTGACTGCTGTTATCCATCACATGGAAAGCACAAACAGAGAGCTGGTGCCAGAAAGAGCTCTTTGAGACAGGGTCTTTCTCTCTGCTGTCCAACAGACTTACTGTTTTTGTAATGGGTCCTAGAAGAGCTAATAATTCTCAGAATCTTGGGGTTTGGTTAATGGACAAAAGCTTCCTGACTCACTGTCATATCAAGTGACTGTATTAGTTATGATCAATCATTTATAAATGAAAGATACCAAGGCTGGGGAGTTAGCTCTGTGGCACAAGTGCCTGCGTGGCAAGTACAAGGTCGTGAGTTTGAACCCTGGTCCTGCAAAACAAAACAAAACAAATAACAACAATAAATGAAAGATACCCATGCCAACAGTTTTTAGGAAGAAAATAGGGAAATGATTGGTGCACCTGATTGAAAAATCCAGAGATGGAAATTCCTATAAGTATTGCCTGATTTAGGGACTCAAAATAGCTTTTCAAGAATCACTTAATTCTTATATTGTTTTCTTTTTCTCATGTGTTAGCTTTATTTGCATATTTTGCTTATGATGTAATGAGGACTTAGTAGCACCTATTCCCTTAGTAATTCATTAAAAGATTTTTTTTTTCCCAAGAATTCCAAAGCAGTCCCAGTTGAATTTTTTTGGAGTCTTTCTAAATTCCTCTCTAAAGTAATTATAACAGCCAGGAAATTACTGCTTATTGGGAAAGCTCAAGTTTATACTCTTTTGGATATATATAGATCAGTGTGCATTTGTCAAGAACATGATCTTGAGGTTTAACTTCAAAGTCTAATGTCCAATGGTAAGTGCTGATGGCTAGATTTTTACTTCAAAATTATTTGTACAGATTCTTCTGTGTATGAGAGTCATATCTGTAGTGCTGGACCTCAGCATGAAGCAATAATTACACATAATAGAGAATCATACTCTAAAACACCTCAGTAAATCAATATGCGCATGCCAGAAAACAAAGAGCATATTTCTCATGCTTCAGACCGATATCAGCATGGCTCGAGAAATAGCTCCATCATTGCAAATGTTTCTGTTCAGACTCTGGCTCTCTCCTTATGCAACAGAATGCTACCACCTCACCCGCGACTACCGCGGATGTTCATTTCCAGCACCCTCTGGAGTTTCTATTTGCACCAGCTATAGCTACGCACAAACACACGCAGAATGACCTGACCACCTTCCAAACATCAAACACTGCTCTTGGAAAACCCCCATATCTCCTCTACCTTTCCCAAGCTAATCCTATTTTCTTCCCCTACCCCTTGTACAACCAGCTACTAGCAAAACAAATCTTATCCTTTCTCCTTGTTACTGTGCCTGTCTCACCGCTACTTTCTCCTACATAAAACCAGCATTAAATGTTATACGAGTCATCCAGATTACTTTCCAGATACAGTCACCCACTAACTCTGGTCCACTACTCAGTCTGTGATTTTATTACCATGATCACTGTCATTGCTTTATCTGAATTCTTGATGATTAAGATGAACACACACTCTATGTAATTTGGCCCCTCTGTTTCTTGGTCTCCTTTCCTACAGTGATCCTAATTGCCAACTACCTCTCCTCCTACTGCTACTGCCTCATGGTAAACATTGTAATGTGGAAAATTTTCAATTTTCCCATAATCTATTAATACTATTTTCTTTCTGGCTCAGTTAATTTTAAACACTCATTTCAACAATCGTTCAATTTCACCAAGAGGACTAATGTATTGCATCTATCACTTTTTTACTGTTTCTCTACTCTCTTGGGTGCTGAGTTCATTTCTCCGAGAGTTTAGATTCTAATCGATCAGCGCAGTCAAGCACTGACATGTGTTCTCCCTCCCCATCCTGAGAATCAAAACCTCCACTTACTTCCTGGACAGCTGCAACCAAAGTGACGCAGTAAAACCACACTGTACAGTGTGGTTCCCCATCAATCATACAGTCGCCATCGTCACGTGAATTCTCTTTGCTCTCCAGAAATCAGCACACCTTTCTCTTTGAGTAGTCCCTCTCTTCCTTTCCTAGGGACCATTGCCTACTTGGCCACTTTACCTAAAACTCAACATCTCTACATTCTCAGTGAAGGCGGATGACTTCGATCATTTTCAATCTAGCCTCAAGGAAGAAGGCTGACTTTCAAACCCCAGCACATTAACTCCCCGCCTTCCACCACCTCTCCCATTGCTTTGCACTGTGTGCTATTGAAGAAAACTCTTCTAATTATGTACAGATTCTATTTACTCCAAGCTATGATACTAACATTTTCTTTTTTTCTTTTTTTCTTTTTTTCTTTTTTTTTTTTTTTTTTTTTTTTTTTTTTTTTTTTTTTGGTCTTTTTGAGACAGGGTCTCCTTATGCAATTCAAGCTGACCTTGAGCTCACTTTTGTAGCCCAGGCTGGTCTTGAACTCGCACTGATCCTCCTGCCTCAGCCTCCCGAGTGCTGGAATTACAGGCGTGCGCCACCACGCCTGGCCTATTCTAACATTTTCTTCCTGTCTTCTCTGCATGTTTATTTTTCTCTTTCTACCTGTACATGAACACCTAAATGTGAAGGAAAACAATGAAAAGTGATAAATAGTTACATATCAAACTTAGCCTATTCTTCTGAAGTGAGGTTTTATTGTTAATATTTTTATCTCTGCAGGGAAAACAGCACCAAGACAGTTGCTGATGTCACTTTACACCTCCACAAGCACCTCATTTCTTTATTTCCCCTCCCCACTAGATTCCACTGACAATTTTCTTAATTGTCCCCCTCTACTTTTCTAAACCTCCTGACTGGGATGTTTTCACTTGGCAACACTCTTGTCATTTTTTCCAATTAGTTCCTTGTTGATGACACTACCGGTGAATTCTCAGTCCTGATCTTACTTGCCTTGGTCCCTGAACATGACGTCCATCATTGGCTGCACGTGAACCCACCTCCTGCACTTGATGTCCAAGGCTCCCAGCCTTCTGCCTCTCCTCATTTCAGACTTTTTGATTCTTTCTCATTAGCTTGACGCCTTGTCAGCTGGGTGCTTCAGTCCGTGTGGTCTGTCTTCTCCCGGTCAGCATCCACTTTTTAAAGAACGATTTCTGATCATTTCAATATAATATATTCTGCCTAATCCTTTTTATTGAATTGTAGACTCTCACCGTTAAGCTATCACTTCAACATCATTGGTTCTAAAAATAGCTTAAAAATAAAAACTCTGATCCCTTCTCTCCATCAAAGTAACAACTTTCCATTTATTCCAAGTGAAAATACAAACTGATTCTCAGCTACCCTCCGAGACACTAAGCCAGGAAAGTTTGTCCGTTCAACTTTTAAAACTCCATGGTTTAGAAATTTGCTTCATTACTTCTCTGATAATAAGCTAAACTAAATCTCCATCATCTTTTTCACTTCATTCCAGAAGTCTCTCAATTCTGTCTTTGTTTCAGTCAGTGTTACTCCCCACAAAACAGGCAGTTAGTTGTTAAATAAAAGAAGCCCATGATGCTGTCCTTTGGCCACTCCAAGAGAGCTCAGCTCTGTGTCTCTGTTCTTTACCTTGGGAGGATGCACTTGTGGGTAGCATTTATAAGATTCCTTGGTCTTTGGATTCAAGGATGAAAATCTATATTTGATGGGAAGATGGAGAGGAAGTTCTAAATGTTCCCTTTGGTTCATCAGGATCAAAAAGTGTTGGTCGAATCACTCTGCTGAACACCACAGCTACTGTTCCAGATTATTGCATACAGATGCCCCTGGGTACCTAGACATATTTCTGTCCCTTGCCACTTTAGGTCCAGATCAGTGATGCTTCCTGCTGATGCTATCTCATACTTTGTTTCCTAAACCTGTCTGCACACCTGTGAACATGGAATTTACGCAACTATCCTTAAATGTCCCAGTCTCAAGCTAGTCTCTGCTTTCTGCTGCTTTAAATATTTGCCACCTAATTTAAAGCAAAATGAAAGTTTTAAAATGCCTCAGCAAGAAATATATTATTTTCTCCTCTGTCCAGTATCTGACTCCACGTTCTACTTGTCGTGTAATCATTTCACTCCAAATAGGACTTCTCATAGAGACCTTCCATCAACATTATCTAAAATCTGAAGTACCTTTGTAGTATTCCCATTCCTGCGCCATCTCTATCTAGCTCTGTATTATGATCTGCACCATACTCATGTATTTTGTTTGCTTTCTAACTTTCAGAACTGGGATGTCAGTTGGGTAGAAGAATGGAGTTATTCTGCTTGGTTCATTTATGTTCCTGTTTTTTTTTTTTTTTGCTACATTAAAAACAAAGCAAACAATTTCTACTGTTGGCATCAGAAAAATGGAATTTGCACTGAATGTAAAGAATGGGTATATGCGATGAACAAGGTATTGTCCCAGATTATCACGTTGTGTCCATGTCCCTCTTGGAACAGAAATGCTCAAGAAGCAAGTCTTTTAGCTGGATTGTTGTGTGCAATCCATCTACAGCAGCAAAAGAAAGCCAGATTCTGAAGAAAGACATAACTTAGAGAACGCAGAGTCCAGAACACAAGGCAAAGCAAGTCCACATACATTGATCTTGGAGAAAGAGAGTTGAAGTGTCATGGTCAGAATGCTCTGCTAAAAATCATTGATTCTTTGATCAGATACAGTTAGGAAGGCAAAGCGCAGTGATTAAGGGGAACTGAAAGCTGCTATAATAAGTGGGGAACCCTGAACCTCAGCAGTAGTGGGGAGCATGGACAAGAGGGCTGCTACATGGCTTGTCTTGCAAGAATGCCCTGACCTATAGAGGAACATACATATGTGATGCACGGTATTTTAGAAGAAGTGATCTCTTAGTGATCACCTGACCTTATGTTAAGACATTGCTTTATTTCATTTTTCTAATATGTCTGGATTTTGAAATAATGAACAGGTTTAATTCTTTCTTTCAATTCATTAGCCTGAGATGCTGTGCAGTACACTGTAGGTAGATAGTATTTATCACAGCTTGGTGCTCTGGCATTTCAAGTTTATTAAATAACAAGATCCCAAGGAGAACATCTGCTGATGAGCCAGCCGGGTGCTGATTCCAGCATCTGCTCTTATTGAGGACCGAGAGGAGCAGGAAGGGACATCCTAAACTGAAGTGGCCACCAGGCCAGGCATGACACAGCTGCAGCTCTCTGCATCCCAGCCTAGTCATGGGTCCTCTCTCCTCAAGTAATGCTGATGGCTACATTTACCGGTACAGGATGTGTGCTGGTAGCTGCAGGATTCCAGTATTGGAATTCCTCTCATACAGTGATGAACAGAAGCTCAAAGAGATGCTCTTGATAAAACACTGCATCCGTGATAGAAAGAAGAGATGAGTAAGAGGCTCCTTTTGTTCCCAGTGCCAATTGTTATGATAGCCAGTTTACAGAAATATTAGTGGACAAATTTATACATGACAGTCACCAGGCCAGGTGCTCCAATTAGAAATTCAGTGTGTAGAAACTCCCCACCAGGGCTGTAGCTTAAAGGTGAACCAGATATATAAAGGCTTGCATTTTTATCAGCAGTATTATGAATGACGCAAGAGTAAGAGATGAGACGCCCAGTTCTGCCTGGGGAAAATTTCACAGATTTTAGAACAGCTGAACTGAACTTGGAGCTTTGTAAGAGCTCATAGATGAAGGAGGAAAGGTGTTCGCGGCAGAAGCAGCATTTGCAAAGGCGTATAAAACATAGTACTATGGCATACGTTCAGGAAATAGAATAGTGTATATCTTGCTCAGTTATTGAAATACCTGGGAAGAAGGAGGAGAGAAGAATTTTGAAGGACATTTTGGACAAGTAACTGAAGATGTGAGAAAGGCGTCTCTGGGCTTTGGCCTGATTTTCTGCAACTCGACTAGCATTTTATGCTTTCATAGAGAACACACATCTTAGTGTGGACTATTTTGAGTTATTCCTGTAGGGCATCTTCAATCATACAAAAACTGCTTGGTTCTGTTTTTACACCAACTTATAGATCATCATATTAACTTAGACTGATTAAAAAAAAAAAATCTAGTACCTTACTGAAGAGCCCATAGCAAAGTTTGGATTCAAACTAAGATTTCTTAATTTCCTGAGATGTTGTTTATAAATGGTGCGATTTCAAAACCAGGCTCTGGTCACTTTCAGGCGTCATGAAGTGTATTATAATAGACTGTGAATTTGTATTAGGTAAAAGATGAAGGCACGAAACGGGTAAGAAAACAAAAGTTACCCTTGGTTGAACTTAACTTACAGACTAGTCACTGTAGACCTTGAGAATTTAACTGACTTACAGAAATTTGAGGTGGCCGACTTGAATCCTGAGTGAGTTCCATGTAAACACAATATATCTTCCTGGAGCTACTGGTTCCAGATAGCAGGAGAAAAACCGATAAGCGAGAAGCTAATTGTTTAGCTTTGCAAGTGCAAAAAACATAAGGACTAGAAGTAAACAGAGGGAAGGTGTCTGTGTGACTCATCAGAAAAATGCCTTCTACTTTTGAAGAGTTCTTCCTAGTAGCACTAAACGCTGTGTGCTAGTGGGTGTGTATATATGGAGAAAGTAGGGGATTCTTTAAGCATTACTCAGTGAGCCAAAGAATGCTAGAATTATAGCGTCCTGCAGAATTTCTGCTCCAGTTCCACCCCTTTCGAGGACTCAGAAGTATCAGGCAGAGAGGAAAATATCCCTTGTCCAATATTATAGAACTCTTTTAGTTGCGAGCTAAGAGGAAAGCCTCTGTTACTTCAGAGAAAGCATTTGCCAAATGGTTGCTTTTTGGAATAAATAGTTACTTCCAATATCTCTAAAGATTATTCTAGAAGAAAACTTCAGTTTCAAGACCCAGACCCCAGAACAAACATGGGGCTCTCCAGCCCCATTTCACTAGCCCATGTACCTACGTTACAGAGTGTGGCTTTCTTCTCTGTCAATACAGCTTTTCTCCATGCTGTCACTGCCTGCTGGGCACAAACTGTCCTAACCAGAGGGGGCTGAGTATCATTCAAGACCTCTAGGCACTCTATACTCTGAGGATTATCAAGTTACAAGTGAATTCAGAAAGGCTAGAGACCAGTCAGTTTTGGAAGGTGCAGTCCTTAATTTATTCAACTCAAAAGTTAAAAAGCTACCTATGCTACGAGGGTGGCTTTAAACCATGTCCTTAAATCCTTGGCACTAGAGAAAGGTCAATTCCCCACCTCTTGACTTTGAGCTGGATTTACAATTCACGTCTAGCAACTGGAATATTACAGAAATCATAGTGTCATTTTGAGGTCACCAGGGCATGTTGGATTCTTCCTTGCTTTGGTTTGGATCAGCTTGCTCTGGGTTACTCCGGCAGTGCCACAGGGAGGGGCTTGTCGGGAAGTAAGTGCCCAAGATAAGAAGCTAAGGCTTTCGACCCAGGTCCAGGCTCCTGGGGAAGACCTGGCTTCTCCACCTTCAGTCAGACTTGGATGAGCACAAGCCCAGCCAAGACCTTGGAAGTCTTCTGATTTGTAATGTTCAGCCAGAACCACATGGCCACACTATGCCCACGTTTCTCACCTATGGACACTGAGGGAATAAAAATTCATCGTTCAAGTGTCTAAAGAGCGATTTCTAACAGCTGTGCAAAAACACCAGAGCTATTTTTCCTGCTTCTGACTTATTCAGTCATTTTCATTGTCTTTTTTTACACTGGAAGCAATCAGTAGCTAAACTATCTATTTATAAATTTCAGCTATAAAAGATTCCAGCTGGACCATGTGCCTCTGACAATACCCATTATTCCATAATTTAAGAAAATTTTCTTCAATTTCTTACCTTTCTTTGATAACAAAATACTAATATTAATATTAATACTAATAACACTACTAAATATGAATTTTGTAGAATTTGGACATTCATATTTATTAGATAATTTTACCTACATTTAGCTATCAGAGGCAGATAGTGTGTTAACCCAATTTGATATATAAAATAAACTAATAATATGAATAAGAAGTGTGCTATTGAAAGCTACGCATTCATGAAAAGAATCTGCTTCAAATTTTGTCTTCTGAATCCACTATATTTTTATGCTACAACAAGAGTGTTTATAATGAAAATAACCAGCTAACTTTCTTCCCTACACTCTGATACCACTACACACTGTGGTTCTTCAGCCTAATGCTAGGGAGAGTCTCCATGCTTCCCCCTTTCCTATTCCTGATGTCTTAGAAATGGGTGAATGGACTTCACTTTACCTGAGCCTATAAAGAAATCCCTATGTCTTAAATATTTTATCCAGTTTTAGAGGACCAGAGACATGGAAATATTAAATTCTAGGGCAGTGGTTTCATTTGGCTACCCAGATTAGTAACTGCATTGATTATTCCTATAATTTTATCTTCTGGGCACTGTTATTCTCCTGTTTTATGTAATTTCATAATAATGTCAACAGTACAAAAATATTATAAATGATAAAAGATTTGTAAATATATATTCAAATTCAGTATTGAGCAATGTCTTTCAAGTTTTTTTTTGTTTTACCAAAAAGTCAATACTGTCTACCATATGAGGATTTGTTTTTATTCCATATTTAGACTATATCATCATTGATTTTCCACTGAATAATTAAAAAAATTTTAAAAGTACTTAAGGCAATTATCCTTTATAAGAGCATATGTCTAAATCATTCAGGGAGATTTATTAGGCTGGGGTCAATCCCAGATATTTACATTTTTTGAAAGAACATGTTTAATTTTGGATAAGAAACACTTTCACAGGGTGTTTCAAATCAGGATTCAGTGAATAATAAATTAACTGCAGGCATGTGACATGGCTTTGACAACAGAAAAATGAATAAGACGCTATACACTCTGAGTCTTAAATAAATATAAATGTATATCACATTCTATCTCAATTTGTAAACAGAATAAGGAAGTATCAAAATAGCCATTGCTTAGTATAAAATACAAATAACTCATGATATAGTTTCAGAAATTATTTGGAATCTGTCTCCCTTTCTGCCATAGAAATATTTCAGTGTTGTGCTTTGCACTTAAACGTTTAAAGATGTTTGAAACTCCCAAGGGAAAATGTTTGCAAATTGTTCTTAAAAGAGTTCTGAATTTCTACCTTCCACTAAGAAATAACACCTCTTTGTTCAGCGTTATAACTTGCTGCTGTATATTAACTCCTTAGAATTCATCTTTGCCAGCCCAAACAGAAATTTTTTTTTTCTTGGAATCAAATGACAGTTTCCATAATAAAAGTCATGCACTATCCAAATCTTTAATACAAACACCGTCCAAATCATAGACTGCTACCTACACCAGCATTCACACTACCCACACTCAAATTTCTTTCTTTCTTTATCTGAGTGTTTAGCTCGCTCAACTTGAATTCCCTGCTTAGCGCTTTAGACAAATGGATCATGTGTGGGTTTTTAATGACCATGTTACATGCTCTGCTGTGTTCCAAATGCCTGCAATTCTTCTGAGGCTCCTTGACTATGCGAAATGCACTGGCTCATTTGCAGAGAGCTTAGGCGTCACATTCTAAGGGAACTAAAGCCGCTGAAAGGGAATAACAAGCTATGGTAACTTCCACATATTGAAGGATGCTTTATCTTCAAAAGAAGCTGTCAATATTACTATGCATTCATTCAACAATTTTTATTTCGGGAATATTTATGCAAAATGTCTACCCTTCTTTGTGTGCTGTTTTATCCCAGGGTGTTTACAACCAAGTCCTTCTGTTTTTTTATTGTCAGAGCACGAGTCCTAGCTCAATTTATGGTATTTTCCCAGTGTAGGCCATCTCATTTTCACCTTCTCTATAGAAGAAAACAAAATTGTGTATGTATATACATGCCAAGTTCAACACCAATTTTCTCTTCCTAGGGACACAGAAAGACCACGTTTCCCATGACTTGCCCTATGACCATGTCAGGATCTTGTGGTTAGTCCTGGTCAACAAATTCTATGAAAATGATGGATGTTGATATAAGCTGAGGCATAGACCAACAGCAAGTGGGACATTTCAGATGACACAGCTGCAAAAAAGAAAAAAAAAAATGAGCTCCTCTGTGGGACACGTGACCTAAGCAAAAAATAGGGTTCATTACATGTATCCGATAGAATACTGGGATTGTTAGCTCACCAGAGCTTATCTTACACTAATGCGTAGGATAACCCCAGAAATCCCTCCAATTCACGAATGTCAATTTTTCACCTTTCACCTTTTATAAATACATTCTATAAATCACTCTAATTTAACAGTCTCCCTGTGCTGAGGCAATTCCTAAGATTGACCATGCCCCATAGTTTCATCCAATGCCTGTGAACACTGTGTTCAAATTGGTGGTCCTCCTTGGTTGGAGAAAACCAGCACTTACAGTAGTAAAATGAAGGACTAGGGAGATAGCTCAGTAGCATAAGTGCCTGTCTGGCATGGACAAGATCCCAAGTTCAGATCCCTGGTACCACCTGCCATGCTGGCCTCAGAACTCTAGGCCCACCACACAGACCCCGAAACTGGGCCTGGAGGTACACAACTGTAATCCCAGCACTGGTGAGGCTGACACAGTAGGATCACTATGAGGATGACCTATTTAGTGAGACCCTGTATCAAAAGACAAAATAAATAAAAACCAAACCAGAACAAACAATAAAAGAGTAAAGAGGAGTAAAAGAGAAATAAAAATGAATAGTTTTTAAACATTTTATGCATCAGAATGATCAGAGAAATTTATGTAAGATAAGATAGGCCACACCTCAAGGGCACTTGTTTAGTTACTCTTGCACAGGGTCAAGAACATTCCGCCTTGTTTTGATGGTTCTTATGTATGACTTAAGGAATTTACTTTGTAAAGTCATGGACAGGACCCTGGTGAAGGCTTTCTTTTCTTATAACCTGAACAATAATATAGGAATTGTGGAGAAGTTTGTAAAGTTCTTATAATTAGTAGATTTCCAAGTTTGACTCATGGAATACCTTACTGACACTGCTGAGGTAACAGCTAAATCAAGTGCAGTTTTCTAGGCAATGGCTAGCGCCTCACGCAGCAGTCCTTCTGGCAAAAAGATCCTCCAGGAGTTCCTCGCCACTCAAGGTCCTCCAGTGATTCCTGTCAGGGCTGTCTGTCCCCTGCTCATCTCAGTGGTTAGCTCAGTTTATTATTCATACTTTTTTCTGAACGGAGTATTAGTTTTCTAACCACTTCAAATCCTCAATCTGGAAGCGCATTTCTTATCACTAGTGTTTTAATAGTTCTTCCAAATGATTATCCTAAGATCATGTTAGCACTTACACTGTTTCACAGTTGTTGAGAGACTAAATGTTTTGAAGGTAACTATTGAATATATTTATGCATTCATTAAAAATGCAAAATGTTGTGCTTGGAGGTAAAGCTTAAGGAAGAATCATAGAGACTAGAAGACACCAAAAACGACTGATTTTTAAAATTAAAATATGCAAAGAGACAAGCACAGAGAGTGGGGTTCGATCCCTGGCATGACACGCTGTGCTGGCCCCTCCCCTGGGCATGCTGAGCAGGCCGTCAAGTCCAGGAGTGATGGTGCATGCCCGTGGTCCCAGCCCTGGGAAGGCTGAAAACAGGAGGATCACTATGAATCTGAGCTGCGTAGTGAGACCCTGTACTGAACACATTAAATAAATAAACAAATAAAATATATCAAGAGGATGTTATATAAAATGATGTTATGAGAAATGAGATGATATACCATGGTGTACAGTGACCTTAAATGGATTTGTATTTGCTATACTACACTTCTGGAGAAATACTTCCACCTAGATGACTTTGTCTTCATAATACTGTTCTTCGTTTCCTCTAAGGTTGGCACTGGGCTACAGGCTAGGAGCTGGGATCAGACCCCCAAGTTACCTGAGTGTCTTTAGGAAAGTTTCTGACACTAGAGAATGTGTCCTGCTCTGACTTAATTTAGGGCTTTTTTTTAAATAAAAGTAAAAAAAAAAAAAAAAAATGTGAGGTCCTGAGTTCAATTGCTGGTAGCTAAAAAACAAACAAAACAAAAAGTAAAAGTAAAATAAATGAAGAAGTGCTCAGTATGAAACACACTTGCAGTATATCATGTAATGCTCACAACGTCCTATGAGATTAATATGCTTGTCTCCATTCTAGCTAGCAGCAGACAGAAGTTCAGAAAGATTATGATTGAACAAGAAAAGAGAAGGCTCCTCTAGACTTCAAAGCCATATTCCTAAACATCCGATACTTTTTACCCAATGATATATTTATTTAACCTTATAACTATGTCCTTTCCAGTATGCTTACTCAAGGCTTATCAGAAGAAATTCTCCATTATTATCATTTGTCTCATGGAAACATATTCCACTGAATATCACATTCAACGGCAGGATAGTGGCTCGAGGAATAACAGCAGAGCTTCTGAGCCTTTCTCCGTAAAGTTGAAATGCAATCCCTTAACACTCTGACCCTGAGTACCTGGTGCCCAAAGCTGAGGCTTTGCGTGGCTCACACTGCACTCATACCATCAGAGGAAACTGATGCTCATCAAAAGTTAACCTTGAGAGCACACGAAGTACACAGCTGTTCATAAGAGTTCAATGCTAAACCTCATCCTCTCTGCCATTAGTTCTTTCATTTATTTTTAGGCACCCAGAAAAGAACTTATAAATGACAAGAGTCACGTGTCTGTTTTTCCAAAGATATTTTGCAGTCTGGGACACTATGTTAATAAGAAATAAGACTAAGTACAGATAGGGTCCCTCTCTCCCTCTGGTAAACTTCATAGCCACTTACATTACCATCATTAAGACATTGGGGGAGAGGTTGCCATCCACCCAGGACCCTGAACTCACACATCCAATGCAGATTACTGTCTTCAAGCAGGCATAGAATTTAGAACAAGGCCTTTGTTTGTTTGTTTGTTTGTTTCCTTTTTTAAAAAGTTTATTTGAAAAGAAGTATAATAATAATTGATAAGCATTAGAAATAGGATACATTTAGAAGAACAAAATAAGGCCTTTGCTTGTTAACAGACAGTTAAGATTTGTTGTCATTTTCTAAAGCCAATTCCACAGACAGAAAAATTTACTCAGGAGCACCTTTATCTCCTCCAATCTAGAGACCTCCGGCTTCTTGCTCCAGCAGTGACAGGATCTGACCTTCGCTGTGGTAGGACCACTCGAAGCCAGCATTAGTGCACTGAGGTGACCGCTTGCTTCTGACATATTCTCTTACTATTTTGCTCTGCTTCTGTTCAGGAACAGTGGTTTTATGCTTCTAATTTTCTTATAGTGGACTCAAGGGACAAGGAGCCTCTCCAGAGTATATTAATTTTTAACCTTTCGTCCCATGGTGTAGGGATGGGTCAGAACAGCTTTATTGTGAAGGCCCAGATTCATTCCATTATAGGATGAACGGTGGTTTCACTCCATGGGCAGAACAGAGGTGACCCCCACGTGTCCTCAGGGCCACCTCTGTTCTCCAGCTCCAGTACCGCCCATGGCATTTCAATCCCCACTGCAACGTGTGTTCTATGGCTGAATCTTTTAGTTCTGAAATTACCAGGGGAGCCTCAGGCTGCATCTGCCCCACAGATGCGTTCTCCTTGGCTCTTTGATTTCATTTCGTTTTTCAAAATAAATCTAAGTCAGCCTACAACTGAGAGCACACACACAAATCTACACCTCAGGTTTTCTGCAAAACCCAGAACATCTGGCAACGCAGGAGCATAAATCAGTGTCAGCAAACAACTGGAGCTGAGTAAAAGCTGTCTCCCTTGTAAGAAATATGTACTCTGTAGTCACATAAGGGTCCATTGATCCCTACTGCACCCCAGGCTTGAAAATCAAATGTCACGTGTTCTTTACTTTTCATGGGAAAATGTTTGCAGAAAGGAAATTCTTGTTTGTACTGGATTTCATCTATTTTGATACAGTATTAAGAAGAGAGCACAGGTATTAAGCTTATATCTATCACCTTTTGTTTCTTTTTCCTTTTTTTTTTTTTTTGTTGCCTTTGACCTTTCTTGGAACTTATATTTAGTTTCCCTTCTCAGAATTCTGAATGAGCAGAAGTGACCTACACACCAAATTCGACCGAGTCCCTTACAATACTGAAACATCCAGCTGACTGCTCTGAGGGGGGAAAAAAAAAATGAGATTCCCACATGAACTTCATTTTACTTAAAATATTTCCTCACTGTGTTTGGAGTCTTTCCTAGATTTGTTGTAATATATCTCAGAGAGAAACTAAAGGGGCCTCTTAGCTTTCTCTCCTGGTTCCTAGACCGAATCTCAATTCTGTGAAATGGAGCTCTTTCCACATTTGAATACCAAAGCCAGAAAAAACAGAAGAGAAGGAAGTTAAACATGTGTTAGTACAAATGACGTGACATAAAAATATAACTTTATTAATGCTAACAATGTGTGGAGGTTGGGATTGCTCTAATTTACAGTGAGACAGAGAACATCACACATCCCTAGGTAGGTAGGTATGTTCGATGTTTTGAGGGAAGTGAGGCCTAGGGTTTCTGTGCTGCACTTTGTCCTACAGCTTCCCCCAGAGCCAACTCTTCCCATGATGCTCCTGGGATATATACCCACCCTGTGGGCCTCACAGCCCAATGTACCTCGCTGACTCGTCATCACATGAGATCAAGCCACACCCTCCGAAGGAAACGCATTGAAATGATTGGTTCACTTTTAAACCACCGGGCAAGAGTGGGGATCAGACTTTAGGCAACTTTTACATACTGACCTTCTAGGGCCCGAGAAGAGTGTGCTCTTCTGAGGCCAATAGAGGCAATAACTCTGGATTCGGGTTCTTCTGGTCTTTTGACTCCTAGAAATAAATAGTTTTTAAAAATCAATAAAAGGGACACAGATCTGATTGTCCATTAGATGATAAAAATGTCAATCATTCCCAAAGGTTCACGACGGAAAGAGGGTCACTAGGGACAGGTAGCAAACCACCCACCACACGGTAACTAGAGGATATAAAAGTCGTTGTTATTAGATAAATCTGTGAAATGGTGAAGAGCAAGAGCCGAGATTTGGGGCACGGGGGGCCCCAACCGGGTGCCATTTTGTATCCACTGAGCTTCTGGCTCTTGGGGAGCAGGCTTACAGAGGTGAGTCTCCCACTGCGGCTGGGTGTGGATCTCTGCCCGGCTCTTGCTCCTCAGCTGACCCTCGCCATCGCAGTAGGTCACACAGCAGCGGCAGGCTGCGGAGGGCTTGCCTCGGTGTTTGGACGCGGTGTCCCCTGAGGCTGCAGGGGCCCCCGAAGAGGGCCTCTCGGAGCTCTGCAGTTCTGGAACCTCTTTTAAACGACTCCTCCTCCTCTGGACGTGATCCAGACTGATGTCAGACTGAGAGGAGCAGCTTTCATTCCAGCCGGAGCTGGCGCTCAGACTTCTCAGGGGAAGAGCCAAACGTAAGGCCTTCCAGAACTTGGAGCCGGAATGTTTGGACTTCTCTCCTTTCCAGCTCACGAAGGACACAGACTCCTTCAGCTGCAGGATGCCAGGGTGCGGGCGCTCCAGGGGGCGGTACTCCACCACAATGAGCTTGGTGGCGATGGAGTTCTGGCACATGACCCCCAGCTTGAACTCCAGCATGCTGATGCTCTTCTCGGTCACGTAGTCTGGGCTCAGGACCACAATCATCCTCCGGCTCCTCTGAATGAAATCAAAAACTGCTTCCACTGTATCTACAGGAAAATGAAAAGACAGCATAATGTCGAGTGGAAACTTCTCTACAGCCCAGGTCAGCACCGCCGAGCCTAAGAACGAGAGGAGATGAAGAAACGCATGAGAATACCGGATCTGAGCGCTAGATAACCCGCGTCATCGGGAAATCGGGCTGGAGACAGCGCAGCGGCACAGCGACACCTGCCTGGAAAGCGCAAGGCCCTGAGTTCAATTCCCAGTATGAAAAAAAAAAAAAAAAAAAAGGGCTTCTCACTGTTGCCATCTTTCTCCCAATTCTGCTAACGTCAAGGAGGAGAAAGTGCAGCTCCATCTTTATCCCCTGAAAAATCTCTCAGCAATCTACTTCACGAACAAAGCCTTCCTTTAATTTCAAATCTCAATCAATTAATAAGTAAAATTGGTATACAAATCAGGCAATTCTAAAGGCAGCTACTTCTGTCTTGTTTTGAAATCATCTTCATTTCTGGGAGTGTTACTGATATCTTATATCCGAGTCTATGTTTGCGTTTTTTTTTTTGACAACAGTTGCTACGTTTTCTCTTTACTGACAGAATATATACGTTCAGGATTTATCTCTTATTCTACCCACGGTGTAATTTAAATTCTCCTCCCAACTGCTATAATGTTCTTCGGAGGAGTATTCTGCCCACATGTGTGTTTTCTAAGAATATTTTAACAGCAATAGCACTCACATTGTTGATCAGGAAAGTATAGTAGGAATTACTGCTTTCTGAGTTAGGTATTATCTTTGACACCTAACTTTGGGACATAACATTGATCTTGTTGGAAATAAAATTTATTTCCTCCCTTCCCTCCTTCCCTTCTTCTCTTCCTTCCTCCCTTCTTCCGTTCCTCTCTCTCTTCCTCTCTCCCTCTGTCCTTCCTCTCTGCTTCTGTCTTCCTTCCTTCCTTCCTTCCTTCCTTCCTTCCTTCCTTCCTTCCTTTCTTCCTTCCTTTCTTCCTTACTTCTTCATGTGCATCTACAAGTGTCTAAACTGCGTGCTACGTAACAAATTAGCTAGAAATCAGACACCCCACAGTGACAAAGGGATGAATCCATGAGACATGGGAACTCAGACAATGTGATTATAAGAGGGAAAGATCTTTCACAGATCGACTTCGGTAACCCTAAAACTGGCTCTGGAGAAGAACTTCAGGTGTACTTACACATTGGAGACAACTTTCACCCTGAGAAGGCAAGTGCAGAGGTTTCCAGTGAGTTTGATCATTGCCTGCTTGAGCGAGGAGGAAGCTATCAACCTTCCCAAATTAGTTGCTTCCCATTGGGGAACTTAACATAAATTTGAATACAGATTGGAAAAGATGTCAGTTTTCAAGAACAATGGATGGCTTAACAAGAATTCAAAGGTATTTTAAAGAAGTTTTGTTTTGAAGTTGCAAGGTAAATTTAAATGTTGAGTTTTCTTCAAAAACTGTGTGTAGGCATGTGTGTGTGTGTGTGTGTGTGTGTGTGTGTGTGTGTGTGTGTGTGTGGGTGTGTTATCATCTTCACATTCGTGTGTATGTTCTGGTCATTTCTTTAAGCCCTTCTGGCCCACTCACAATTTTATAAAGCTACATTTGTAATGAAATAGAAACTACAAGAATGGAAACTGTTTTGTTTATCTTGGCTCATAAATACAAAACAAGACAACACGGCCAGCCTTTAGCACAGGGATTTGTACACATTTCTTGAGTGTGTGCTGGAGTGCACAAGGTATGGCTGCCCTTCTTCCTCAATGCACAGACCTCAGTTTGGAACAATGAATACTCTTTGCAGTAGGGAAGCCATGGTTGAAAATAAAATACTTCCTTAGAACTACAAATAGTGCCTTTAGAGCTTTTCGCTCTTTAAAAATTGATAAGGTTTCCAGAATGTCCAGGATTTACACTTGAAAGAAGACAACAGTAAACACAGACACGAGTGGAGGAATCCCAAACAGAGGAGAATGGAAGAGGGGTGCTTCCCAGAGGAGGCTTCGAACACGCCTAGGGCTCTTCCCTTGTCACTTTAAAGCAAGCTACTGTCTTTATGGCAGATTTGTAAAATAACTTCCGTGTTCCCAAAACATCCTCTCTGAAGTTGGAAGTGATTAGAATTTCTTTCTTTTTCTAAATCTTTATTCATTTGATATGGGGTCTCGCTACTCATTTCAGGCTTGTAGTGATCCCCCCTGTCTCAGCCTCCCCACCACTGAGATTACAGTGTGTGCCACCCTGCCTGGTTTTTGGCTAGCCTGGCGTATCCAGTTTTGGGGCTGGCACAGCATGCGGTACTGGGGATTGAACTGGGTCCTTGTGCTTGCCAGGCAGGCGCTTACACCACCTAGCTAGCTCCTCAGCTAATTAGCATTTCTTAACACTACATAGTGCTGGGAGATTGAGTACTGTTAGATTGTTTATTCTGTTTATCTCAAAAGAATGTGGTGCAGCTGCAATAAGATGGTCGATTTTCTTTTCCATCACCAAATTGTTTTAGAAGTCATGGTAGTGGCACAGAGCTCTGGAATACTGAGGGACACTTTCTTCTTTAAAAGTCATAATCTTCCTGGACTTCACCTAGAGAAGTTATGGCTATAGGGGCTGAGGAGATAACTCCACCATCTAAGTGCCTGCCTGGCAAGCATAAGGACCCTGGTTGGATGCCTAGTACCACAGGCCACACTGGTCACCTAAACTGGGCATGGTGGTGCAAGCCTATAATCTCAGCACTAGAGACGCTGAGATAGGAGGACCATTATCAGTCTGAGCTACATAGAGTGACCCCATATCAAAGAAACAGAGGGAGAGAGAGAGAGAGAGAGAGAGAGAGAAAGTAGGTTATGGTTATAATTTTGCTTCTTGTCTGGGAAACTGGTGGAAGAAAGCATTGCAAGTCTGTCTCTCTGTCTCCCTCTCTCTTCCCTCCTTTCTGTCGTCCCTCCCTCCCTTTCTTTTTCTTTCTGTCCTTTAAAACTTGAAGTGTAACCAAAAGTGAACACCTAATCTGGTAGATCTAAATTAAAATCTCAGTTTCTGTGTTATCTGTGTTTTTATTTTCATACCTTTCAATCATCTACAAAGCACAGTTAGTAATGGACTTCTAGGGCTGTGAAACAAATTGGAAGTCTATATGTAAATGTGTAGCATGTAGCAAACATCTGAATAATTTGGCTGAATTGTTATTGCTAAATGTCTAGTGAGAAACATTTTAAACAATACACACAAATGTCTATTCAATTTGTATTAACTCCTGATACTAATCTTAGAGCATCATTTTATATGAATTTAAGAAAAATAAAAGGATTTTAAAATTCTGTGTACTTAGTCTAAAATGGATAAGATAAAAGAAAAAATATTGGTGCAATAGTATCCTACCTGGGAAAGTTACATCTCTTAGGTAGAAACAGAAAAACAGGACAGTTTAGTTATTAAATGTGTCTCTCCTGCAAGACTGTGGATTTACTTGTGTGAAATACCAACTGACATCAGTATATGGCTAAAGAAACTATCTTGAGATTTCGAAGAAGGTCGGTATGAGCTTGGCTTGTGATGGTAACGAAATGTTGACACTGCATCTTCTGAATAGTCCAAGCTTCACCCAGGAAACTCATCACATTTTAGGGTTGAAAGCATCTTAACACTTCGCACTCCTTTTGTGATGCAAAGAACTCATAAATACAACCAAATGAATCCACTGACCCTCCGGATGTGTATCTCCTGCAATAGGAGAGGTAGCATGTCTGAGAACAGTGAACTCTGTTCCTGCTCAACTATCTTACACTTGTTTCTTCATTGAGCAGAAGACAGTTTCTTTGTAACTTGGACTGACCGGTCCCAAGTGGAACCTTTGGGAAAGGAGTTGCAGGAGGAAGAACTTCAGGAGGAAAAGTTTTACCCAGTGGACCAATTCAGAGGGTGTTCTAGGGATTCCATAAACATTTTTTGAATGTAAGGATAAATAGAATTTTTTTCTAAAGGCAAGGAGTCAAACTTATCTTTAATGGTTCAATATTATTAACCCAAAAGAAAATACATTCCTAATATTTTTCAATGACTTATTTGTTTAAAAGTTTTAGAGGACTGCATCTGAGATGCCAATTTATTGCATATTAATGCATAGAACCAGTTTCTTGTTCCCCTTCCAGAGCAACTGTCTTGGAGTCACATTAATGCCCCAGAGAGAAAAGATGCCTATAATCTACTCATGTCTGACTGAGGCAAAAGAGAGTAAATTTGTGTTCTTTTAATTAATAGAATTGTTCCTCTCCCCTATTTCTATATTGCTTCTACACACTCAGATACATGCACAGGCACAGGCACAGGCACACACACACACACACACACACACACACACACACACAACATCATAGTACACTTAATTTTTTTCTAATATGTAAAGGAAATATTCTTGATAAGAATCTTCCCCTTTTCTCAGATTTCTCTCAGAGTCTGAAAGAGTGTAACTTATTTGATTTCCTTTTATAAGTACAAGCATTTTTATTCTCATTTTTATGCCCAAACATGAAAATAAAGACATAAACACATGCACAAAATAAAATTCAAAGCTGAAAATAAATGGTTTATTTTAAAAATATGTAAATTTACACATCAAATGAAAACCAAAAATACAAAATTCATGAATAAAATTAAAAACCTTAAAATATTAAGACTATCATATGAAAATGGGTAAATAACACATGGAATAATCATGTTTTCTGATACAATGGAATGCTTTTTTTATTAGAACACTAGGAAATCATCTAAGTTACAGTACAAAAGAGAATTAAATAAACTGTGATTGTGTAATTAAACACTATGTAGAATGATTCTTTGTTAT